>JASCZW010006800.1:0-82256 GCA_034211315.2 Aedes japonicus | reverse complement strand
ACACGGTGTTCAATAAGTTCGGATACACTTTCAAAAATTTGTTAAAAAAATGAAAACATGTTTTTTATTTTTGGATTTATGTTATTGAAAGCTATGTTTACAAGGAACGTTTACAACATTTCTCTTGGAATGACCCCCCTTTGTACTCCTTAACGAGCTTCAAACGTTTCTCGAACGCGTCGCAGGCAGCACGCACGGACTGCATGGGCATTTCGTCCCAGATTTTGAGAATTACCGTCTTGAAATGATCCAAAGTGCTGACCTTGTATTCGTTCAGCTTCGCCATCATATAGGACCAAACAAAAAAGTCGAGAGGATTCAAGTTCGGGGAGCTGGGAGGCCACAAAGTTTTGTCCAGAAAGTCGGTTAAATTGTCCCGACACCAGGCTTGAACCACATTTGCCGTATGGGCTGGTGCACCGTCCTGCTGGAACACGTAGTGCTCATCGCCGTAGAGGCTTCGGAGACTGGGGGCAACAACCTTTTCCAAAACCTCAGTTTTGTAGTACGCCGCGTTGATTTTGACGTTTTTTCAATAAACACCAAGGGTAGCTTACCACGTTTGCATACTGCCCCCAAACCATCACCGACGCGGCACTTTGGAACCGAGGGATGTTTATATTGGATTCAGGAATGCTGTCCCTCGATGGCGCCCACACCCGGTCATTTTGCACATTGTGCGGCTGCTGCAGCACGAACAGTTTCTCGTCCGAAAAAACAAACTCCTGACCAGCGTGCCGAGAGAGGATCCTCTTAGCTCGATCCAACCGCTTTTGGTGGTAGCCTCCGAAACGCCATGGACCTTACGTTTTTGTAAGGCCTGAAACCAAGGTCCTTGGTGAGTATGGTGTGAGCGGTTCCAATGGAAACGTTGAGATCTGCAGCCGTTTTCCGGATTGAGCGGTTCTTTTTGCGCCGAATTCGCTCCTCACGATCTTGATGACCCGTGGCGTCCTCACTGAACGCGGCCGACCGGATCTCGCACGGTCATTGGTCGAGGATGTCTCCCGGTATCGCCTGATGGTCGTGTAGACAAAGTTCCGCTTGACCCCATGCGATTTCAGCAGCCGGAATACGCTTAATTACAAAGTCCCGATACTCTTTCATCGCGCGTAACAAACGAACAACAACTAACAGAATGTCAACACCGCGCACATTCGGTAGCGTATGAATGAAGCTAAAGCTGACACCAATACCAATGCAGAATATGTACATGGCGCATACCTACGCAATGATGAAAACTTGTATTCGAACTAATTGAACACCGTGTAAACCATCAAAGCACTACCAAAAGGTAATGTACCCTAATAACTGAGTTGAATCAATGATCAATAATGATTTATTATTTTGATCTCTAATATCACACTATTGCAGTGAATTGTTGAAAGCATCCTGAAAAGTGTCAGCATCTTCGAATACATAATTTTTTTTTTGTCACCGGCTAGGCAACTACACGCTTCAAAACTGCCTCTCTTTCATTTGTATTACTGTCCCTTTTTTTCTCACGAAAAAGTTACTCAGTTTTCGTAAAAGTGGAACAACTCATCAATTGAGTTGTTCCACTTTTACGAGAATTGAGTAACTTTTCCGTGAGAAAAAAAGGACAGCAATACAAATGAAGAAGGCAGTTTTGAGCGTGTACGAAGCATGTGCCGAAGAGAGGATTCCAAGAACATGAGCAATTCCAGAAAGCGTGCCTGAAATCGCTCTACTACTTCGAATCAAGGGAAAGAAGAAAGCAAGGACCTCTCGTAGCAAACGCTATCATATAGAATTAAATAATGTGATTGAAATAATTTTGATTCGATTCAAAGCAAATTAGTCAAGAAAACCTTAAATAAATATGAACATTTATGATCGCATACATGTCCAACATTGCTTCAAGCTCATCCCCATAATTTGCATATCCAACGGATTATTAACGAAAAGCACATCGGGTGCATCGAATGCTTATTGAGCTCAGCTTCAAACATCCTTCTGGGTGGGTTGATAGGTATCTGATCTCATGCGAAAATGGAACGCATTTGGTCAGTCAACTGGAAAGTTTTTGTCGGTTAAGAGGAAACACCTCTATCTAGATGATGATATGAAGAGGACCCGTTTTCAATTATCTTCAAATTTGATAACCAAGGATATTCAAAGTGCATGTAGTGGTTTCATAGCTAAACGAAAAAGGTGGTTGAAATATTCGAAAAGACCTTCTGATATGTTCGTCTAGTTATAAGCTAGTGTGACTACATGAGCTGAGGTAGAGAAAACTGGTCATGCTGAAAACAGCGAAAAGTTTTTTTTCCCTGTTTGGCTGTGTGTTGTGGAGCGAACATTTTCGGAAACCATAGAGGTATTGAACTGACCTTTTGGATGGTTTTCCTGGTAATTTTTTGCTGCTATCATCGTTACTGGTATTTTCGGTTATCATGAATAATATCTGTCTTATGTGTATGTAGAAGTTTTTAATATCAATACCTGATCAAAAAAGCAGTCGAAATTCCTGAGAGCATTTTGGAACGTTTATTAAATTTGGTATTCTAAAATGGAACTCGAAAAACTGATGCAGCTTCAGCATGGTTTATCGATATACGTGTTTCATGCATAATGCATCTTGTCTGCTTCATGCTACTCAATCTACAGCAACTCATTCCTCGAATATTTTATCTAATTTGACCGTATTGGCACTACTTGAAAGTTTTCATGCGATTAACATTTATTCATCACATCTCTGAGCGGCGAACATTGGTTAAAAAAAAACAACTGGAAAAGCAATCCTTTGCTTTTATCACACCAGTTTATTTTATCAATAAAACTGCGTCGCCATGGGAAAGTAACAGCTGTCAACAATAACCATGCCTCGTTGCTGTGCAAATGTCAGTTATGGTATGGCAATTAAAGTTTGGAAGAACTTCGTGGATCAGGTTGAATTTTTAATCATCCATAATCATCGGTCGGTACCTAGCCGGGAACAAATCTCAAATCCTAGCAAATCATGCATTCATAATGCACGGTACAGCGCTGGTTTTCACAACTCACTGCTCACGCTTGCAACAGAAGATTTGAATATTTTTTACTTTGCTGTCCATCTTCATCACAAACGTGTCGCAAAATAGGACGTGCAAACAAAAACATGTTCGTAAATTGGATGAACGAAAATGTGTTTATTGGATGAGTGATATGCAAAGTATTTAATTCTTTATTTTTTCACATGAAAGCCTTGTAAAGCTGGTAGAATGGAAAGAATTTCCTGTGACATGCACGAATGACGGTCCGTCATGGTTCTCTTGCAGAGAGAGAGAGAGAGAGAGAGAGAGAGAGAGAGAGAGAGAGAGAGACACAGAGAGAAATGATTTGTTTTATTTTGGTTAAACATTGAACTTCATACTGCACGTATGCAGTCGATGAGTTGCTCTCAGGTTTAAAATTTTAATTAAAATTTTAATTGGCCTCCAGACACCAACAACCCCTCTTTTGATAAGAATTTTCGTAAATGCCTGAAGCCGTGTTTCCGTGTTAATATAAACAGAACGTTGAACCCAATTATAAAAAAACATTTTCAGCGCACACAAGAACGCATCCGCTTCGGGTCTTAATCAAACTTACAACATTTATGCAAAATTTATGAGCTTAGACTGCCTCAGCACTTTTGCGGAAAAATCTGACAGAATTAGTCAAATACAGAAAGGTTGGAACATCTATGATTTGGATGAAGTTTCGCACAACTCGTTGATTTGGGAAATGATGTAGGTTTCACCGACCATTATGATTGAAACCGACAAATTTCCAGAAAAAAGTAAAAACCTGAAGATATTTAATGCTAGAGATTTGATTTCTTTGGGAGAGTTTGTCTACAATTATAGATTAGTCTTTTGAACGGGAGGGTTAGCTTACCAAATCTTCCGGTTCATCTCTAAGCATCTAGCTATGAGGTGGTTACTTATCGATTACCTGTCGATCTACCGAATTCGAAAGACGTATACGGGATGTAATGTTAGCCTAGCTCCTTCAATCGGCCTATGTATCAAAAATGTCAATAATCCAGCGATAATCGGCAAACTCATGTCGGCATCATGATAATCGACTAATTTTGAAGCAGTTGAGACATTATTCATCAATCAATAGTTATATACTAGAGTGATATTTTCGATTTCCTCCACGTTTTAGCCTCTATGATTTCACTGCTTAAGTTGAACAAGTTATCTTAATGATCTTCATATGACCTAAATTTTGCTAAATTGAATCGATATGCTTAATGATGCATTATAGATGTTGAGAAAATAGTCGCACGTAATAAATAAGATATTAACAAAGAACAATGATTTCACAAGAATAGAGTAGACCCAATTTGAGGGACACATTTCCTCTGTTCCCAACTATTGTAGTTATTACATAGAAAAATATTAATTTTGATATAGTATTCAATGAAATGTATGGGTATGGCTTTGTAAAATTTTTGAAGGGCTTATTCAAACCAAAACCTTAGTAACACAATATATGTAGTAGGAATTTTAACGTTTTTCAATGGAATAGCCCATTGATTATATTTGAAAATCGTTGTGGTTTGGTAAAATAATTTTATTGCAATTTATTTTGTGAAATTTGGTGCTAAGTGTAGCGAATAAAGTTAACAATAAAATGCCTGAAAAGATTACAAAAATAAACATAACGTAGTTGCAACCACGAATGGACCCAACATGGTGCTTATAGACCGACATTACATCCATACTCGTCGAAAGTTTTCAACTTAATAACTTTCCATGATTCAAAAAAGCAAATGTCTTGTTAAGAATGTCTAAGCATAGGTATAACTAGTTAATTATGGTTACTCGCGCAATCACCTTATAAGTCATAATTAAAATTTTAATCGACCGCTGCATAATAGGCTGAGTCAAGGGACAGGTAACCTATATATTGATTTATTTATTTCTATTTTGGTTATGCATAAACTCTAATGATGTGACTTAAAGCTAAACTAGAATAGTACATTAAGGGTCATGACATAAAACAATAAAAATACACTATCGATGATAATTAGACAGGTCTTAAAAAAACGACTAAAAATACGTCAAAGCATCTGATGAGTCACGTTAAAATCAAACAAGGCGGAAACTCTTTGTAATTGGTTCGCTGTGGAGGTTACCACAGCATCGAACTGTTCCTCAGGGCTCGGGGTTGCACGTTGAAGTTGATTTGCTCCAGAAGATCAGGACAGTCGATGCGGCTTTGTAAGATGTCTGCGATTAACAAAGCCCTGGCTGTATCTCTACTCACTAACAGGTACTCCAGGTTAATCGGATGACAACTGCTTTCGTAGCTTGGCAAACAATAGGCATCCATCCAAGGTAGTTTACGTAGCGCAAATCTCAAAAACCGTCGTTAAACAGCCTTTACTCTAACTACACCGTTGTTGTAATGAGGAGTCCACACAACCGATCGATACTCTACAGGGTGCGGCAAAAAATTATGCCAAATTTTTTTTCTATTTCTTTCAAATCCCATGTTCAACTAATTCAAGCAATAATATCAACATTTTCGAGTTCACTTATTTTTCTAAAGTCATTTTAAACAAATTTATTCAATGTGCCCTCCATTTTTATTAAGAACATCCACGAGCCGACACCGGTAGCCAGAGCATGCCTTTCGGACGTAGTTCTCCGAAATTAACTGCCATGTGCGTGTTATGGTTGACTTCAGGGTTTTCACACTAGGGAGTGATGTTTTGCAGGCTCGTGCTTCAACATATGCCAAAATCGAATAATCCAACGGATTAAGATCTGGACTGATAGGGGGCCAAAACTTCATGTTATCGTTCAACCATTGTTGGGTTCGATTGGACGTGTGACACGGCGCTCCATCCTGCTGTAAGACAACGTTTTGGTCCTCGGAGAAGTTAGTCTTCACCCAGCACTTGGTCCTTTAGAAGCATTTGGTCCACTTGGAAGCACTTGGTCCTTCAAAATACCGATATACACTTCGGTATTGATTTTAACTCCAGCATCAATGAAAACAGGCGGCATTTTCAAACCGTTGGACGCCACCAAGCCAAACATCATAACACCAGTCGGATGTTTGGTTTGAAATTTGAATTTCACTTTTTCCGTAACGTTCTCCGTTTTCTGTTGGCCACAGCATCGATGCTGAAAAGCTTTTCGTCGGAGAACAGCATTATCATTGGTTCGCTTATTTTTGCGTGACTGTTGTTTATTTTTTGTACTGTCGCGATCGCTCAACTGTACGTTTACGGACCGCTGCTAATTGTTTGTATTTGTGGTGTACTGATAATTGTATACGTTAGTTACCTACGCGAAGTAAAGTTCATGGTGAAAAACTCTTTATAGTGCATATATTGCGTTGTGAAATTGATGAAAAATCCTTCTTTGATTCGGTCATTTTGTGCCCACTGCGGTGTTATTGTTGTGTTGTTGTGATCAGAGGTACTGCTGAATTTAATTGCATCGTTCTACGACGCGCCATCTTCATTTTCGACACAGTATTCTCGCTACAGTTCAAAACCGGAAAAAATCACTCGTGCTCTTACCAATTTTTTCGATCCTCGGCCCGCAAATAGCTCTTTTGTTTCGTTCTGCTACCGTATTTGCTAGACGTCAGTCGTGTTCGCCCGTGTGTGCCTGTGTGTGCTATTTATCTCCAAGAGCTATAGTTTTTACGACACGCGGTGGTCTTGCTGGTTGATTTCAAGAGTAACGGTTGAAAAGGACCCACGCGCAAAATGTCCCTCGTGTGCCACTCTTGTGGAGCTGACATCGGTGAAATTCAAATTGAATGTCAAGGATTTTGCAAGGCAATTTGCCATCCTCGTTGCTGTGGAGTAGCGTCAGATGTGATCGAATCAGTGATGAGAAATCATCAAGTGTTTTGGTTCTGTCCATCGTGTACAACATTAATGAAGGATATTCACTTCCGTAATACTACCCGTGCTGCCTACAAGACTGGTCAGGTACAAGCACTCAACTCCCATAGTGATGGCATGATGCAATTGAAGTCGGATATAATGGAAGAATTGAAAACCGAGATCCGTACGAATTTCGCTAAGTTAGTCAACTCTAGCTCTTGCACTCCGAAATCATCCAAGCACGTTGGCATCGACCCGAGATTTACTAGAAGCCGGAGGCTGTTCAGCACGGCTGTCAAGTCAGTCCCAAATAACCAACCACCTCTGTTACTTGGAACTGGTAGCACGCCTTCTCCATCTATTGGTATTGCCACTGTCCCGTCAGCTCAACCAAAGTTCTGGGTATATCTGTCTCGGATCTCAAAAGAAGTCACAGCTGAACAGATTTGTGCACTGGCACAGAGACGCCTGGGTATAACAGACGTTCAGGTTATCCGACTAGTAGCGAAAGGTAAAGACGAAAGTACATTATCTTTCGTCTCCTTTAAAATTGGTATACGAATGGATCTGAAACCTAAAGCGTTAGCAACCTCAACATGGCCGAAAGGTGTTGTGTACCGGGAATTCTCGGACAATAGATCCAGCGAAAATTTTTGGCGACCACCATCTGCTGCCGCACCCAACGATCAACTAAGCCTCTCAGGGAAAGCGGTCGTATCAATGGAATAGTCAATGATAAACTCATCGGAACTCCCATCCCTCAACTTTCTTCAAACCAAATACACTCATCTTCAGTTTGGACACCGGGACGCAAACTTCCCAAACTTAAGGAAGCCCCTATTCTCTCATCGCAGTCGAGCTCAGCTGCAGCGACCAGCAGTCGTCCCGGTCCTGCGCTTGAGCTGGGAGACGGGCTCTTTCGAACTCCGACATCAGGCAAGTACGCTATTATTTCTGATATTTCATGCACTGATTAATTCGCCGCTTCTAGTTAAACTTCGACACACCTCGCTCAGCCAGCTTTTGCTACTTGGACACCGGGATGCACACTTACCTCAAGTCTTAGGGAAGCCCCTATTCCTCTCAACGCAGTCGAGCCTTCGCTGCCACCGATCAGCAGCCGTTCCGGTCCTGCGTTTGAGCTGGGAGACGGGGTCGTTCGAAGCCCGACAACAGGCAAGTACGCTGCATTTTCGAACTTTTTGTACGCTGATCAGTTCGTCGATTTCAGTCAACCCTCATCGAACCAACACACCCTTACATCAGCAAAATGGAGTCCGAAACACGCACGTGCTGCTATACCCACAGTGCCTAGTAGAATTTTTTGACACTCGTTTTGCAACGATTGTGGCCTTTCTCTAGCACTTCACCGGGACGCATAAATGCCACCAGTACTGAGGAAGTCCCTGATACCCCCAATACAGTTGAGCCATTCCTGCCAGCGACCAACAGCCGTCCCGGCCCTGTACTTGGTGTTGGAAAAGGGGTCTTCCGAGCTCTAAACATCGGCAAGTATGATCAGCCTTCAAACGCTTTAGTACCTGATAGTGTCCCAACTTCCAGGTTAACTATCCCCGGACGACTGAGACCAGACGTCGCTGTCTATTATCAAAACGTTGGTGGAATGAACAGCCTTATGACGACTAAAGGGTGTCCACGATGAAATTGCCACACTATGAAATTGCTCTAACTTTTTAACCGTTGGGTAGAATTTAATGAAAATTTGAGTGAATTTAGTTCATAGTGCATTATTTACATCCTGCAAGTTTTAAAGTCCTGTGATCAAAACTCGCGGAAATCGAGTCGAAAGAACAGCTCGTGCGTGATAAAATCTTGCGCATTTATCACGAGAACAAGGATCTCTCGCATCGTTCCATCGCTGAAAGGTTGGGAATCGCGAATTCCATGGTGTCGCGAGTGATTAAGCGGTTCGAGGAACGGTTGACCACCGGTCGGAACCCCAGAAGTGAAGGAAAAAGTATTCCGTACAACACCAAAAATCACAAGCGCGTAGTTGGGGCCTTTCAACCGAAATCCGAACGCCTCCGTTCGGGATGTGGCTAAGAAGCTGCACCTGCCGAAGTTTTGTCCAGAAGGCCAAAACTAAGGCTGGGCTTCGAACGTTCAAGGTACAAAAGGCCCCTAATCGCGACGAGAAGCAGAACAAGTCCACCAAAACCCGTGCCAGGAAGTTGTACCTCAACATGCTGACGAAAGTTGAATGCTGCATCATGGACGACGAAACATATGTGAAGGCCGACTTCAAACAGATCCCCGGCAACCTGTTTTTCACGGCCAAGGATAAGTTCAGCGTTCCGGAGCATGTCCGCACTCAGAAGATGTCCAAATTTGCGAAGAAATTCCCGGTTTGGCAAGCCATCTGCACGTGCGGGAAGCGGAGTGCACCTTTCGTGACCCAGGACACGATGAACGGACAGGTGTACATAAAAGAGTGCCTCCAGAAGCGGCTGCTTCCTCTCCTGAAGGCCCACAACGTCCCAACAATCTTCTGGCCGGATTTGGCCTCATGCCACTACTCCAAGGACGTGCTGAAGTGGTATGCGGACAACAAGGTCAATTTCGTGCCGAAAATGTTCAACCCTCCTCAACACCTGGAGCTCCGCTCCATCGAGAAGTACTGGGCGATTATGAAGCAGCACCTTCTTAAACGACCTAAGGTAGTGAAGACAGTCGAGGAACTGAAGAAAGTATGGGTTTACATGCAAAAACGGTTGATTCACAGGTTGTGGCAGAATCTTATGGCCGGGGTTAAGGCCAAGGTGCGGGCATTTGCGTATGGACTGTAAATAAAATACGAGTAAAATGGTAAAATGAAGTTTAATAGTTATTTCTCAATCCCTAAAAATTTGATGGCAATCGGATGAAAACTCGAATTTTGCGAATCAATTTTGTGTGTGGCAATTTCATCGTGGACACCCTTTATCGCTTAGCAGCCTCGGATCAGTGCTATGTCATCATAGTCCTAACTGAGACATGGCTCCAGTCTCGAACCCATACTGATCATGTTTTTGGAGAAGGGTACGAATTGTTCCGCTGCGACCGCAATTCAAACAATAGCAGGAAAACTACTGGAGGTGGTGTACTTATCGCAGTTAGTTCCACGCTAAAAGCCGGAGCCATCGAGGACGACTCTTAGAACACGGTCGAACAAGTTTTGATAGCTATTAAGCTTGGGGATCGACACCTGTTCATTTGCGCAGTCTACATTCCTCCGGATCGAACTCGAGACATTGAGCTCATCGACGCTCATTGTCGCTCAATCTCTCTCTTATCGGAAAATGCAGTTCCATGTGACGAAATAATGGTTTTGGGCGACTTTAATCTGGCGAGCATTTCCTGGACTAAAATCCATAGCGGGTTCTACCGCCCTGATTATAAGCTCTCGTCTTTCCATTCAGCAGTGACTAAAATTCTTGACAGCTATAGCATCGCGACTCTCTCTCAAATCAACGGCGTGACGAACGAGAATGATCGCTCCCTCGATCTTTGCTTTGTAAGCGGCTGCGAAACGGCTCCTTCCATTTGCATGGCACCCGCGCCATTAGTAAAGCTTGTTCCACATCATCCACCTCTTCTTGTTACAGTTGCGAACAACGTTGGTCAGGATTTCGTCCGCACTTCAACTGTTGTGTTGGACGACTTCCGAAGGCCGACCACCAAAGTATAGACATTTTTTGTCTCAGTTAGAATGGGAGCGCATTCTAGATCCCGGAGATGTTAACCAAGCTGCACCACCAAACAAATGCCAGGACATGCACATTACGTCGCCACCTCTAAGTTGGCCGTTCCGGAGAGTGTACGGAAGAAGAAACTGTCGAAATTCGCCAAAAAATTCCTTGTCTGGCAAGCAATCTGCGGATGTGGCAAAATGAGTCAGCCCTTCATCACCTCTGGGACCGTCAACGGACAAATCTACAAGGACGAATGCCTCCAAAAACGACTTCTGCCCTTCTTGAGATCTCACGATGGCCCGACACTGTTTTGCCCGGATTTGGCATCTTGCCACTATGCCCGGCCGTCTTAGACTGGTACAAAGATAATAATGTAGTTTTTGTACCAAAACCCTCAAAACACTCCGGAACTTCGCCCAATTGAATAATTTTGGGCAATCATGAAGGCAAAGCTCGTTAAAACTCCAAAACTGATAGAAAATGAACTTGAACTAAAGAAAGTATGGTTAAAGTAAATAAGCAAGTCGGTCCTATCATTGCCCAAAATTTGATGAAAGGGGTTAAGGCAAAGGTGCAGGCATTTGGGTTGGGAGAAAAAGTTCAATAAACCAATGATGTCAAAACTTAACCATTTAGTAGTACTTTATTACCAGAAAGTTTGAAATGAATCGGGCTCAAGGAACATTTTTGGTGACCTATTTCGTGTGTCCAAATTTCATCGAATACAGCCTTTACAATCAATCGATGAGTGGTGTGAACGTAACCGATGCAATGATTTCCAGCTCCGCGTTGTGACTTAAGACGTCGTTTAATCCGGGACCAGACGGAGTTCCATCTGCAATAATTAAGAAACACATTGATGTCCTCATTCCGCCGCTTCGTCGTATTTTCCAGCATTCTATTTCATATGGTACGTTTCCTTGGTGCTGGAAATCTGCTCATATGTTTCCAGTTTACAAGAAGGGTTGTAAGCGCGATGTCAACAATTACCGGGGCATCACATCGCTGAGCGCTGTTTCCAAACTGTTTGAGTTGATAGTGATGGATCCAATCGTCTCACATAGCAAGCAGTATCTAAGCACTGATCAACATAGATTTATTGCCGGCCGCTCGACCACGACAAATCTGCTATGCTTGACATCGTACGTTACCGAAACTATGACGGAACGGACTCAGACGGATGCTATTTACACCGATCTATCGGCTGCTTTCGACAAGGTGAACCACGCTATATTGATAGCCAAACTTGACAGGCTCGGAATCAATGGTAATCTTCTAGATTGGTTTCGATCATATCTCACTGATAGGCTACTTAAGGTTGCTATAGAAGATTGTCATTCTGCTAGTTTCTGTGGCAGGCAGCCATCTGGGCCCGCTAATTTTCCTACTTTACTTTAACGACGTGCATCTTATCATCAAAAGTCCGTGTTCATCTTATGCAGACGATCTCAAAATCTATCTGAGGATTCGTTCAGTTAATGATTGTATTCATCTTCAACAACAACTTGATGCAGTGGCCAATTGATGCACGATTAATCGGATGGTGATCGCTCCTGCCAAGTGTAACGTCATAACGTTTTCGCGGAAGAAGCAGTCGATAACCTTCAATTATGAACTGCTTGGATCGTCAATAGGCCGAGTGAGTCATGTGTAGGATCTCGGGGTGATTTTGGATACACAACTAAATTATAAGCTGCATGTCTCATACGTCGTTGCTAAAGCATCACGAGTGCTGGGACTCGTCTTTAGAATAGCCAAAACATTTTCCGACGTTTATTGTTTAAAATCGCTCTACAGCTCTCTTGTGAGGTCCACGCTGGAGTATTGTTCTGCCGTTTGGAGCCCTTATCACATCAACGGTACGGAAAGAATTGAATCGGCTCAACGTCGCTTTCTTCGTTTCGCTCTCCGAAGACTACCTTGGAGGGGTTGCCGATTGCCCAGCTACGAAAACCGTTGCCGTCTGATCAACCTTCAAACTTTGCGAGTGAGAAGGGACGTCAACAACGCATTGATCATCGCGGACGCCCTACAAGGCATAATTGATTGCGGGGCGATTCTTGAAAATATCGACTTGAATGTTCGTCCTCGGCCACTGCGAAATAATATAATGCTGAGTTTCGTCGTACGAACTACGGACTAGAGGGTGCGATCACTGGTTTTCAACGAGTGTTCAACAGAGTGGCTTCAATGTTCGACTTCCATCTTTTGCGTGCAGTTCTCCGTCGAAGATTTGCCGCTGCCTTCGAACATCGCGGTAGCTGATAAAGACTACGAAAAATGTATTTTTGTGTCTATACTAGTATGTTTTTTTAAAGAGTTGACTAATTCTGATTTGCTCGTTTATGGATGTGATAATTTTTGAAACATTGTTTTTTTTAACGGGTGTCCACTAAATAATGAGAACGAAAAGAATGGGTCAGGAAAAAAATACCAGTGAAGTTTTGTTCAAACTGATTTATTTTATTAAAAGGGTCAACTTAAATCTTCAAACTAAGTTTAGTGAATATTGTCATATGGTCCGTGGTCATGCCAGCGGCGCAGCTTAGTCGTTATGCTGGAACATGACCGTTGGACGGCAGCCACATCGATTTTTCGGATGCAGCTTTTGATCCTGTTGGTAAGTTGCTTGGTGTTCTTGGCCTTCCAATTATCCTTGTATACCATGGAGCTCAAAAGACCGAAGAAATCCTCGATAGGACGGCACTGTGGCAAATTTGTCGGATTCCGGTCTTTGGGACATATGGTATATTTTGGCTCTCCAAAAACGTTAGCGTTTTTTTTGCGTAGTGCGATGATGCCTTGTCCGGCCAAAACACGTATTTGCCATCCGAGTGATGTTGTTTAAGAAATGGGATGAGTATTTTCTGCAAACACTCTCTTTGGTACACCTCCTGGTTGATGGCCAAACCGCTTGGTTTGAACCACGGCTTCGAAATACCCTTATCGGATATTACGATGTATAACATAACCTTCGATTCAAATTTGTGCTTGAACTTATACATTACTTTTGGAGGAGTAGTAGATTTGTCCTTAGTGTAGAATCGGTCGTTTCCCGGTATCTGAGACTTCGAAAGAGGAAAGTAGCTTTCGTCGTCCAGAACGAAAGATTTTCCGCCGTAGTTCCGAGTCATCCAGCGGCATTGGGATTTCACGGTTTGAATCTGCTCATCTGTGTACTCTGGGGATCTGGTTTTCTTTCTACACACTATTCCTTCTTTCTTTAGCGTCTTGCAGATGAGTGACTTCGAACAATGGAACTTTCGGGCTGCTTCCCGTTGACTTACCGAATCCTTGTTGTTGAACATGCGTGCGCAGCGAGCGGAGCGTTTTCTCATTCATTATTATCGCTGGACGGCCGCAACCTTTCTTCCGGGTTACTCTCATGCATGCCAGGATACGGTATACGGTGGATATCGGAACTTTTTCACGACAAAAATGATCCACCGTGTATTTTTTTCCACGATCTTCGTTCGCTTGAAAGAATTGTACAACGCGCGCGCGCAGTTCTTCCTGTTTTGACGGCATGCTGAACACGACTGAACATGTTAGAGTGAAATAAGAGTGTATGAAAATTTTCTGGAGAGTGCAACGATTCATTCATCTAAAGTGACATTTCTATGCGGCCGTTTTTTGTTCTGATGGAAAAGTATTGAAATCATTCTCATTTTTTAGTGGACACCCGTTACATGCTTTACCAACAAAATTGGGGCTGCTGAAAGCCTGTTGATGTAAATTTATAAATAAACAAATAAACAAATAAATCATATTCAACACGGAAAGCTATTTCTTGGAACGAGTAACTCGTAGTTCCTTGACCCGGTCCGTAATCAAGTGGCGTTTCATTCTGGCTCTGGAAGATGCATGCAGGTCTTCTTTGATGATTCTCCGCATGGATTTCTCCGAAATATTGGCTTCTTTTGCAAGTTTTCTTATGGAACGCACCGGATTGCGCGCTATTTTGGCACGGACCGATTTGATCACGTTCGGCGTGCGTGCAAAGCGCGAACGTCCGCTTTCCGGCTTCCGCTGCTAAGGACCATTCAGCAGGGACTTTTTTATGCGGTAAACTGTTGCCAAATGGCACCCTACCATCTTGGCAACCTTTTTCGGCTTCTTCTGGGCGAGCAACAAACTGGTGATCACTTCTTTTGCGAACATTTTGACGAATTTGTAATAAAACAAATAGAATGTTTGGATGCAGCACTTGAAAGTAAACATAAACAGATACACTTTCGACAGAAATTAGTCACTAGCTACACGGATCAACCCAATACTCAAGTTTGAACATTTTCGCATTATTTTCTGCCGCACCCTGTAAGGAGAAGGCAGTCCCATACTTCCTATCCAAATCGTTTCACTTGGGTGCCCTGATAGTCTTTCCCTTTCGCCATCATGTTCTTTTAAATATTGAGTTTTGACTAGACAAAAATAGTATATATTCAAATTTCAAACTTGAATGTTGTACCTGGTATAACCATGTAGAAAGGAGCTACAATAAGTCATTACTAGAAAATAATCTATATAAATAAAAATGAGTTGGGGTTTCCTTTGTCACGATTTAACTCGCGAGCGGAAGGACCGTTTGGCAAGATTTTTGCTTTGTTGGATTCGTCTTGGACACCGGAAGGTTCTTGTGATGGTTTGAAACCCCTCCCTTCTCTGGAAAGGGGGGCTCCCATACAAGTGAAGCACAAATTTCTGCATAACTCGAGAACTGATCAAGCAAAGGAACCCAAATTTAGCATGCGGAAGTTTTTGGAGGCAAACAATGTTTCTATGGTAGTCAGAGACCCCTCCCATCTCTAGAAAGGGAGGCTCTCGTACAAATGAAACAGAAGTTTCTGCATATCTCAAGAACTAATCAAGCAAATGGAACCAAATTTGGTATGTGGGGTTTTCTGGAGGAGAAAAATGTTTGTATGGTGGTTTGAGACCCCTCCCCTCTCCTAGAAGGGGTACTGTCTTACAAATGTAACTTCTTCATAACTCTAGATCTAATAAAGCAAATGGAACCAAATTTGGCATGCGGGGATTTTAAAGGCAATAAATGTTTCTACGATAGTTCGAGACCCCTCCTCTCTCTCTGTTAGGTTGGGGGGTGGTGCTCCTATACAAATGAAACAAAAGCTTCTACATAACCCGAGAGCTAATCAAGTAAATGGAGCCAAATTTGGCAGGTAGAGGTTTTTGAAGGCAAGAAATGTTTCTAAGGTAAATCGAGACCCCTCCGCCCTCTGTAAGAGGGGGGCTCTCATACAAATGAAACACAAATTTGTGCATAACTCGAGAACTTATCAAGCATATGGAACTCAATTTGGCATGTGGAGGTTTTTAGAGGAGATAAATGTTTCTATGGAAGTTTGTGACTCCTCCGCCATCTGGAAGGGGGCGGGAGGGGGGTTTCCATACAAATGAAACACAAATTTCTAAATAACTCGAGAACTTATCAGGTAAATGGAACCAAATTTGGCATGTGGAGGTTTTTGAAGGCAAGAAATGTTTCTATTGTGGTTTGAAACTCCTCCACTCACTGAAAAAGGGGTCTTTTATACAAATAAAACACTAATTTCAGCATTACTCGAGAACAAATCAAGCAAATGGAACCAAATTTGGCATGTGGAGGTTTTTGGAGGGTAGATTTCTATATACATAAAAATGAATTTCTGTCTGTCTGTCTGCCTGTCAGACCCTTATAGACTCGGAAATTTCTGAACCGACCAACGTGAAAATTTATATGAACGGATTTTTAGGGCTGGGGAAGGTTCTTATGATTGTTTGAGACCCCTACTCTCTCAGGAAGGGGGGCTCTGATACATATGAGACACAAATTTCTTCATAACTCGAGAACTAATCAAGCAAATCGAATCAAATTTGGCATGTGGGGGGTTTTTAAGGCAAGAATGTTTCTATGGTGGTTCAAGACCCCTCCCCTTTTTTAAAGGGCGGGGGGTTGAAACAAATGAAACTCAAATTTTTATTATAATCGAAGAGCTGGTGATGGTTCGAGAACTAATCAAGCAAATGGAACCAAATTTGGCATCTGGGGGGTTTTGAAGGCAATCATTGTATGGTGGTTTGAGAAACCACCCCCACTGGAAAGGAGGGCTCCCATACAAATGAAACACAAATTTCTACCAAAAATGAGAATTATCCAGGATACTTAAACACAAAACGTATATTTCTCGGGTAAGAAGCATGTTTTGATATAAGTTTGAAAAAAAAACTCATTCCGAAAAAAAAAACCATAAAAGTGCCAGTTACATTAAATTTCCCTTCATTTAGTTGCAAGCGTAGCAGCGCACGCACCGGGTTCAGCTAGTACATATATAAATATCAAATCAAAATTTAAATAAAAGATATATTTGTAAAGGTCATGTTGTTAATTTTTTTTTAATACTTTCCTAGTTACATTTCAATGAAAGAAATTGGAGTTCGGTTCCTTTTATGAATAAAGAAGTTGAAGTTCTGTAAGTGCAATTTTAAATAAAGTGTGTGTGTGTGGGGGGGGAGGGGTGCTTGTGAGTGTTTACAGTCAATCTCCCACTCACCGGCAGTGCTTTATGGAAGAAACTTCGTTGATTTATATGTATTCACGATGTGCAACAATTTTTAGCCCTTGCGATTGGAGATGACGGCTCAATTGGAAATCCAACGACTCATTTCAAAAATGCCTGTTCATACACGTACATTCTGAGGTCATCATCATATACAATGAGCCCCACATGAAAATCTTCACATATAAAATGGATATGTAAAGAATTTTCACACTTCCATAATCAAAAATAGACATTTTTGAACCTGGCTTGTATATAGCAAGATATATTTTCTGTAATACAAAACGACCTCACCAAGTTCCTTATCCAATTCAGAAAAGCTCGTCCGGCACTCATTAACAAGAAATAGGAGAAAAAAAATTACCGACGCACAACCTATCTGACAAAACACTTAGAGTGGGAATCAGTTAAATTCACAACGTCTTACGCATAGCTCTCGGATATTTATAATTTTACTTCTCATTCAGGTAAAACAAATATTTTTATTTTTTCCCGTAAACAACGCAGTAAAAGCAAACACATTCGTGCAATTTTAAATTAAATGTTATGCTGAAATGCTGAAAAATAAATTGAGCCTTTGATGCTAATCATGTTGCTCGAGGTTCTTAAATAGTTTTGGAATGCAAAGTTGATTGAAAAGTGTGCTGAAATTTTTAATTTAATAAGAATGGAAAATGATATGATATGATTTATTCTCTAAATTTCATGTCTTTAGATCTTTGTGATTCTAATTAAAACCAATGAATATCCTGAATGCCGACAGTCACAAAACTATCGAAAACACGGGTTTTTAGCTGCAGATCTATTAAATTATAGAAGTTTTAAACTATCAATCCCTCTCCTTTCTGCGGCACTGTTGTGATTTTTTATTTCAACAAATTCAATTCAACTTTCTCTAAACGAATCAACAATTCTAAACTCACAAGTATGAGTAGCAAAAGAGAACCTGGTAAGGAACCAGACGACGAAAGCGTTCATTAGAAATTGCTTGTTTTTAATTAAATTTTCAATTTTTGAGCACCAGGTGTATGGTAGGGAAACAGACAGAGAAAGGATAGAGAACGAGGGGGAAAGAGGATATGTGTGTGTAGCAGACAGATTTAGTGTGAGCTTGTGCTAGCAGAAGCAAAAGCTGGGTTGGAACAAATTTTAACAGGCTCACAAATGATATCTAAAGAAGAAAGTACTGCATCTTTTCTCTACTCAGTTGTTGGAACTACCAGCTGGAAAGAAGAGAGGATTTTTTTTCTTGTTGTTTTCAGCGGGAGCACTTATGAAGAATGTGAACGAACGACGGATGAAACTTTCTTGTCATCTTCTCACTGGAATGTTTCTTTTGGAATATGCCATCTTTCGAGAACAAAAAAGGAAAAAATAATGAAGAATGAGCAACAGTTTTCTTCAGCATTGCTTGGGATCAGCTGCTGAAAATAAGTTCAAATTAGAACAACTCTTTTTTAATGAGGACTGCTGTAATATACAGTCGGCCAAATTGGTCCCGATAACTATTTATGATTCATGTTGAAGTTGATTGGCCGCACCTCTGGCCAATGTTCACTGCAATGCATCCGAGGAATCATTAATTCAAGTTTACCTTGCACTAAGCGATTGATGATACAACATAGTTGCCCCAGAAGCATGTTTTCCGTTTTGCGACAAGTTTGTAAGCATCTACTTACACTTTTATTCTTCTAGCCATTGTGAGTGTCAAATAACAACTAAAAAGCTTGCTTGATCTTGATCTTGATGTTGATGATGATGAAATACTACCATATATTGTAGCAAGGTAACTTTCCATAGCAGTGGAATAATCTGAAAAACGATTTGATCAGGATTCTATTGTTGTTTGTGATTATCAAGCTCCTGTATGAAGGGCCAAAAACGTTTGGGTGGGCCCGTAAGCAGATACACTTACGCGAAACCCACAAATATAGGGAAGAGAATCTCCTTCCAAAAGCAAGTTCACACTAACAGTATTTGAATTGAGCCCTCGATTGACAGAATAAACCCAATAGATGGGGTCGAAGAGCTTCGTTCCGCGAAATGTTAACAATAGGGAGGAGGTAGTCCCATGCTCCCTATCCAAATCGTTTCACTTGGGGGCCCTGATGGTCCTTCCCTTTCCCCGTTATGTATTAGGTCGTGGATATTTAGTATACTTTATAGTGGTCATTTGATTGCTAACCTCGTGATAGAAAATTTGGATGAAAGTAAAATTGGTTAGGGAACGTCCATTAATTACGTCACGCAAAAAGTTGACTTTTTATAACCCCCCCCCCCTCTTGTCACGTTTTTTGTATGAACCTTCAAATGTTTTTGTATGGATCGTCACGTTATCCCAAATTGTCTTTCTATTCATCTAAAGGCGCATCCAATACAGAAAAAAAAGGAATTTTCATAATAAAATAAACACAATTTCTCGCATAATTTTTGAAAAAGGCCTATGATCGTGTAAAGGTCAAGAAACTGGGTTCTAGTACATCTTAATAGATTCCAAGCGTATAGGAATATTCTACATTATCATTACATTGTTGAAATTAATTGAATTTTCATAACAGCCCCTCAATAGAAACTTTCGTTTAATTTATAAGTCCACATGTTAGAGCGGCCTATTACATGTATGTTTGTATCGTTAAGCTTAGCGTTGTTGGAGAATGGATGACTACAGGTATACCTCGATAGTACGTACGTCAACTTTCTCACTTCAAATTGCAATTACATAACAACTGCTGGTGCATCTGAAATCTAATAAGACCAAAAGAAATAACAACTTCTGTTCTTTGTTTTGGTTGTAGTAGTTTTCTAGTGTAATCAGTAGTTTTTATGCAATTTAAAGTGATGAAGTTGATGTACGTACTATCGAGGTATACCTGTAACCATTTTGTTATTGATGCTGGACCCTGTTGTTGAACGTTTTGTTTTATTTTTATTTGACGTTACGTTAGTCAGATGCTTTATTAAAACGGCCTAACCACGATTTTATTTTTTTTTACAAAGAGACTTAATAAGTAAATTTTTCTTGACAATTGGTTAAATTGGTACTTTCATGCATCGCGTATTGCAACGATGGCGTCTCTGGAAACAAGCATAATGAATTGTCAATTTTTGCAGCATTATTTTAGTATACGTTATGTACATGTGTTTTTGAAAATGTCTGTTTAAAATTATCAAACTTTCTATTTGTAAATATGGAAAACCCAGGCCAGTCTCACAGGTGAATCACAAAACATTTGGGAATCGACATTGCCCTGATTTCATGTCTTTATGGTAAGGAATGATGATAATGGTGATTGTGATGATAATGATGATGGTCCCGCTACATAACGTTTGCATGAAAAAAAAATGGATTCTTTTTTCGGATGGTGATAAAAAAAAAGCTAAGACAGATAATTATCTTTGATAAGTTTCCCATGGAAGGTAATTATTTAAGCTTACTTGCAACGAAAATCTACGCCCTTACGAGCGACCTTCCAGCAGCTAACCGGAACATTTGCCATGATGAACGAAAACATGCGTGTAGGCAGGTTTTTGATACATTAATTGTTATGTTATATATTCTTCGTGCGAGGAGTAACGATTATGATGTAGAAGGAGATGTTCGCTCATCACCATGAGGCACCAAGAGTGAACAACAATGTTTTTGGCTAGAATGAAAGATATAAAGAGAAAGTTTTGATAGTTCCGCTAGTGTGCGGCAGGCTCGGAAATATGACAGATGTTTTTAGGAAAATTGAGCGAAAAGGGCATGTGTACAGTGGTACTCGAACCAACGACATTTTTGCCTAAAATCCCACTGCGGGGTAGGTCGAAGCACGGACTAAGTCCGCCACTTCAACAGGCAAAAATGTCCGGTTGGAAGACGCTCATGTACCACTGTGGCTTGTATAGTTATTCTAGCGATCTATTGTGTGCACTCTGTTTACTGATGCGCACACATGGGAGAGGAACTCTCTCCTTTTTTGGGTTTGTTTTGATTCGCACCGACTGACGATCACTAAAGGTTTTTGAGTTCTTTCTTCGTTTTACTTATCAATTCCTCCATAGTTTTCGCGAAAAAATTGTTGGAGTAGATATTACGCTTCAGGTTGGCCCAGAAATTCTCAATGGGACGTAGCTGGGGGACGTTGGGCGGGTGGGCTGACGCCAGATCCGGCCAGAACACCGCATCTTCGCTCTTATGGTATTTCTTGATGAACGACACAACTTCCGGCCGGCATTTCGTACTATAAATTTCCCCGTTCACGGATGGCAAAGAAGAGTGGCTTTGGCATCCCATTCTCGCTGATTGTCAGCCACAGCAGCACCTTCTTGGGGAACTTGATGTGTGAAATAAACTTCACCTCGGAGCTCACTTCCTTCGTGGGGAAAGTAATATATGAAGTGCCTTGCCAGTCGTTGCCATCACCACCGCCAAGTCACGATTCACCAGGAAAATCAAGTTGACCATCTTATTCAGCCGCTGTCGCAGCGTCATTGCCTGCAGGTCCGAAACCAGCGGACGCGACTTCCGCTTCCTGACATGTATGTTAATGTTCGCCAGGTACTTTTTCACTGTTTGGCCGGTTGAACCGGCCAAGCGCACGAAGCGATGTAGCCACTTTACCCTCGGTCTTCCTCTTCAGCATCCTTTGGAGCTTCTTGTCGCTCATGGTCGTCGGCCGTCCGGAACCGGGCTTTCTTTCGATGCTATGATTGTTGTCTAATAGTGCTAATAGTCTAATAGTCTAATAGATGTCGAATCGGGCGTATCCGGCGTCCACAAAGTGCCGCACGATGTTCGTTTTCGACGTGACGGGGTGCCGTTCCTAGAATGCGCAAACTTCTGAACGGAGTTACTTCACTGTTTTTGCCATCACGGTTAGAGTTCGACTGATAGAGCTGTCAAATTTTGTCTGCTGACTCATGGGTTACTATGATTGATACTGCATGGTTTGTTTTGTCAGTGCGGGTAAAGGCAAACCCATGAAAAAATCGGCAATTTCTGTCCAATGTTTTTAAATTCAAATGTTATTCTTACATTGGTTTTGGACAGACGATTTATCTTTAATATTAAACATCAATTAAGTCAGATTAACAAAAAAAAAACCATCTGACTACAATTCACAATAGAAACTCCTGGATCACTTTCCATCACTATACAACAAAGTTATAAATTAAAAAATGCCATTAATTTCAACTTCAATATTTCGTGAACATAGTCCAGTGAGCGAAAAGACCGACAAAATCCAGGGCATTGCCAGTAATTAAAAATTCCGGAGAGCTTGAGCTGTCAAGTGGAATACCTGTAACAAGAAAATTAGAAGAAAGAATAGTAATTTCCATTAAATTACAATTACCTTTATTGCTTAGCTTGACATATACGCGTATTTCGTCTACAATGAGCAGAATTCTTGAGTGTCGTGTACTTATACTCGGCTGACAGATTAAAAAGAAAGGCTACGCAAAAAAGATAACTTTAAATACATTTCCAAAACAAAAACCTATAAATCCATCACCATTAATGCAAACAGTATCGTCTGTTTGTGCCTTTATGACAAACATTAAACATTGTTGAGATACCGATAACCAATGTAGGACATCCAACAAAAAAGAGGAGAAAGTGAACACATTACATCTCAAAATCAAACGTATTATCTTATTTCGCAAATGCTGTAATATCAAAATTTGTGTTTGATTAGATAAAATTAAAATGGGAGAGCAAAATTAAATGTGAGGAGAGACGATTGATTTCTACAATTGTATATTACTACCAATAGTTAAAAAGTTTTTCAGTCGACAGAGAATACCGTTCTCCTTGGCTAATTTCTTGATGACATCATCAATGTGAGAATTAAATATAAATCTATCATCAATAATCACGCCCAGATATTTTATCTCACGAACGCGATCTACTGTCTCTTAATCAATTTGAATAGAGACATTTTCAATTATTCGATTTCCAGAAATTACCATGAACTTAGTTTTCTTAATTTTAAATTTCAACTGTTTGTACTTCAACCATCTTCTGAAAGAATTTAAATCCAGGTTTTGAGCTGCAGTGAATAACACGGTATCATCAGCAAAAATATTTACATCACAAAATCACAAGACTCGTCCCATGTCATTACTGAATAGAATGAATTAAATGGGTCCTAATACACTCCCTTGTCGTACGCCAAGGCTGTTTTAAACAGGAGTCGAGGCAGAATCGTTAAAAGCAGTCCATTGATTTCTGTCAGAGAACCTTTGAAACCATCTATATGCAAAGTACGAAAGTTCACAACAAGCAAAACTCGCCAGAGCTTCGCCCTATAAAAAAAAATTCTGGGCCATTCAGAAGGATTTGATAAAAGAGTTGATGAAAGTGTGTAAGAAAGATGGCGCAAGTGTTGCACCGGATTATGATGGGTAGCGTTAAGGGGGGATATACAGTTAGAACGAGAAAAAAAAACTCATTATTGAAAAAAAAATTTCAAGGGGAAGTTTCTACTCAAAACAAATGAAACTTTTTTACAATTATAAGTGTATTCATGTAGTATACAAAAATATTTATTTCAAATTTTTTTCAACAAAATGGCGGCCGTTAGAGTGCGTTGAAAAAATCGTTGTTATTTGCTTGTGCCGGCTCTCTTGGTTGCAGTTTTGATCTGAAACCTGCTAACCCAAAAACATTACAGTTCGTAGATAAATTGAAAAAAAAGTAAAAATTTAAAAAAAAAATGCACTTTTTGCGTAACTTTTTTGAAAAAATCCTCATTTTCTCCGCCATTTCATCACATTTTTCCATATTTAATAAAAAAATATTACAATAATTTTTAATTCCTATAAATGGAAATACTATAATAAAGAAATCTTATAAGTTTCAGCATAATGGAATAATTAGTTTTTGAGTTATGACCGTCATAAACTCTGAAATGCTGTTTTAACCCTTATATGATCGACAAAAAAAAAACACCTTTAAGTGATCGACAGGGTACCCGTGTACCCACCAATTTCAAATGATCATAACTCTGGCAATTATTGACCGATTTTAATTCTTTTGGCACCGTTAGATTCCAAAACTCGTTGGCTTTAGGGAAATTATCAGCAATGACCATTTGAATTCATCTGGTTTCCGTAAATCCGGGTTACCGGGGCTGTGTTCCGGTACGGAGGCACTATTTGGAAACAACTATTAAATTTCCGGAAATGGATGTCAAAATCTATGGAATAATTCCAAGAAACCATTTTTATTCTATTGTGGGCAATATGCCGACTTGTTCCTGCAACGGCCATTCTGTAATAGGTCCCCGTGGGGTCTCGAGTGGCCATGAACATATTAAAAAGAAACCCATATTCAGTAGAAACCCCTGGCAATATGGGTATCAAAATTCATGCAATTTCTCCAGTACGATATTTCTCAACATTTTGTAGCTATCTGATGATTTATCCTTGGACCGGTCAATCCGGTTCTTATGGGAGCCTTGATTGGACATGAACATGTTCAGTAGAAACCCCTGGCAATATGGGTATCAAAATTCGTGAAATTTCACCAGTCGGCTATTTATCAACGTTTAGTGGCAATCTGATGATTTGTCCTCGGACCTGTTTTACCGGAACAGGTTTCCGTTTGGCTTCAACTGGCCATGTTCATGTTTAGAAGGAAACCTTGACAATATGGGCTTCACAATTCATGAAATTATACCAGAAAGCTATTTCTCAACGTTTTTTGGCATCTGATGATTTGTCCTCGGAACATTCATTTCGAAACAAATTCCCGTGAGGCCTCGAGTGGCCTTGAACAAACCTGGTCACAACACGTTGAGAAACGTTGGAATTTTGATAACCACGTTGTCAAGGTTTCCTTCTTAAAATGTTCATAACCATTCGAGACCTGACGGGAATCTGTTCCGGATTGACAGGTCTTAGTATAAATCATCAGATAGCCACAAAAAACGTTTAGAAATATCCTACTGGAGAAATTTCATGAATTTTGATACTCATATTGACTGGATTTTTACTAAAAATGTTCATGGTCACTCGAGGCCTCACGGGAACTTGTTCCGGATTGACCGCATCGAGAACAAATCATCATATGGTTGAGAAATATCCTACTGGTGAAATTTCATGAATTTTGAACCCCATATTGTCAAGGTTTCCTTCTAAACATGAACATGGCCAGTTGAAGCCAAACAGAAACCTGTTCCGGTAAAACAGGTCCGAGGACAAATCATCAGATTGACACTAAACGTTGAAAAATAGCCTACTAGAGAAATTTCATGAATTTTGATACCCATATTGCCAGGGTTTTCTACTGAAAATGTTCATGGCCAATCGAGGATTCTACTGAAAATGTTCATGGCCACTCAAGGCCTCGTGGGAACCTGTTCCGGAAAAACCGGTCTGAGGACAAATCATCAGATTGCCACTTAACGTTGAGAAATATCGTACTGGCGAAATTTCATGAATTTTGATACCCATATTGACAGGGTTTTTATTGACAATGTGCATGGCCACTCGAGGCCCTACGGGAACGTGTTCCGGAAAACCGGACCGAGAACGAATCAGCATATGGCCACTAAACGATGAGAAATAGCCTACTGGCGAAATTTCATGAATTTTGATACCCATATTGCCAGGGGTTTCTACTGAAAATGTTCATGGCCACTCGAGGCCTCATGGGAACCTGTTCCGGATTGACCGGTCAAGGAAAAATCATCAGATGGGTACAAAATGTTGAGAAATGTCGTACTGGAGAAATTTCATGAATTTTGATACCCATATTGCCAGGGGTTTCTACTGAAAATGTTCATGGCCACTCGAGGCCGCACAGGAACCTGTTACAGAATGGCCGTTCCAGGAACAAGTTGGCATATGTCCCACAATAGGATATAAATAGTTTCTAGGAGTTATTCCTAACATTCTGACATCCATTCTTGCAAATTCAATAGATGTTCCGATATTGTGTCTCCGTACAGGAACATAGCCCCGGTAACCCGGATTTACGGGAACCAGATGAATTCAAATGGTCATTGCCTATATTGTCCATAAAGCCAATGAATTTTGGAATCTAACGGTTTTTATGTAAAAAGTTGCCTTTCAACTATAATTAGGATGTCACTAAATTTCAGCTTCTTAGTTTAAAATAAACTATGAAATTTAGTAATGTAAAGCATGAAAAGGTACCCGGGTACCCTGTCGATCACATAAGGGTTAAAAACGCGTTGAAAGTTTTAAGTCTCTTTATAGCTGCTGCGCGCGAAAAAGCCGAAAAGGCACGAGAATCACTTGGAGTTCGAATTTCGAAAAGAAGGTTTCAGGACCGTATTCTTCGGGAAATTTACTAACTTTTTATACAAAAAACAAAAATTGAATTTTTTGGTCATTCTAACTGTATATCCCCCCTTAAGTCCAGGGTGCGGGTATTTTGCCTAGGAGAGGAGGTTGAATAAACCAACTTTGCCAAAGCATAGCTAATATGTGTTTATTATTCCCTGATGATGAATTTTTCGGAATCATGTTTGTCTGTGGATTTTTTTTCGAGTACAATCTTTAATACAAGAGCCGTATTTGCTTTCATCTTGGAAGAAGTAGTCAGTATTGCGGTTCACAAAAGAAATGAACATCAAGTTAAAAAAGTTATTTCCATACCAACATCAGAAGACCAGTGTAGAAAGAGTTTGCAACGGAACGATTTTGGATTTTAGGAGAATGATCAAGACGAAATAAGGACTGGAATGTGACTTACATCTTGCAGAGCATTTTCCTGGTCAACGATATCGTACGGTCTTTGAATTGGCATCCGATTGCCTCGTTGTAGAATAACATAGGTAGTTTTCAATTTATGATTCAATAGGCTTTTTTTTATAAATATTATTTTTCTTATATCTGAAGCAGATAAAAATTGAAGAAGTGAGTAGAGTTTCCATGCGACTGAGTAAAGTGGACACTCACATTGAGTTCAATTTGTGGCCGTGATCATCTTAATGCATGAAATTTTTAATACAGCAAAAAGATGTGGCTGAGCGATGCAACGAAGGAGAGATTACAAATTTCTACGGGGATCGTGTGATGTGGATATGAGATATATGATTAGAATAAATTCCGTAATTCTAATCATAATCAACCATGGGATCAACCTTCCAAAAACTGTTCGTGATAGAATAATAATGCTTTGTGTTCTTATTAACGGTATTTCTGATCATGGAAATATCCTTCAATTTTGAAGAAGGTGGTACCCTTCCATGCACCACTGGCTGAATATAAAATAAAGGACGGAGGAACGTGGACGAACTTTCCATAATCCAATATTGCCACAATGTACATGAATGACAATATAAGGATTTGTTGCATGACGACATTCTTGCTCATCGCATGCAGCATGTTTCGATGTCGTTCTACGCTGTTCAATTCCTGTATGTTTGCTTTTAATTTCAGCTTTAGATTGGCAACGGTCGGGACACCCATGGGAACGAAAAAAAAATCCAATGTTGACAAAAGAAAACGATAGTGATTGAAGAGGATGGATATATCTGTCCTTAAATTCCTATCTGTGTTGAATTGTCTGAATGGGTTCTTTTTACATGGGTGGGTATTACCGGGCTGAGTTATGTCATTTGAAAATCGGTTTCTTGTTGGCGACTAATTGAAATGTAAAAATTTGATACCGGCTTATGAGAGGATGGACAACTCCAGCCGTTGATCTGTATGCTTTCTGGTAGTCTTTGGTGGCATTTGAATTTGCTTACTCAGAGCCATGTCCAGACTTTCAATGACATTCCACAGTTGCTGGTTTAGGGTGTTCGGGGGCTTGCTTTTTTCCCATCGACCAGTGCACAAAGTCGAGTGGGTTTCTCGTTATGGATATACATAAAATCAAATCAACCACAACTGCATCAGCCGAAAATGGAGACGGAGCATTCTTGATGTCCGAAATGAACGCAGTGCGATATTGCATCTGACCACCACCTTCTAATCGGTGAGATCCGCCTGCGCATTGCACGGATCCACCGACGGGAGGAGAGGCTCGGACGGCAATTTAACACACGCCGACTAGAAGATACAGCTGTGAAATGTTCTGTACGTTCAAGAACTTTAGACTCGAGCTGCAGATGTTTCGGAAGGTGGCAACAAGTTGGGTGAGCTGCGCACACAGCGAAAAGAGTGGATCACCGATGAAACCTGGAGGAAGATTGAGAAGTGTAGAGAAGCTATAGCTGTGATAAAGCGTGCAAAAACTTGAGGAGCCAAGTACGAGTCCTGTCAGCGGTACTCGGATTTAGAAGGAAGTAAAATGCCGCTGCTGACGGGACAAGCGAGCGTGGGTGAGCTCCCTGGCTGACGAACGGGAGAAATCTGCAATACTGGCGGTTGCCTCCTCTACGATATTTCACGACGCCTTAGTGAAGCAGGATGAATCGAAACCACTGACTGGTTGAAACGATTGGTTTGAGCACTTTGAGGAAGCTGCGCAAGCCTACGACGTTCAACCAACCATCAACATCTCAGGATGATCGGCCACGATGCGGCGCATCACTAGCGTCAACCCTACACAGAAAAAAATTTATTAATTTTAACAAGCGCGTAAAATTTCCCCTCGTGTACACGGTGTTCAATAAGTTCGGATACACTTTCAAAATTTGTTAAAAAAATGAAAACATGTTTTTTATTTTTGGTTTATGTTATTGAAAGCTATGTTTCACAAGGAACGTTTACAACATTTCTCTTGGAATGACTCCCCCTTTGTACTCCTTAACGGGCTTCAAACGTTTCTCAGAAAGCGTCGCAGAGCGGCACGCACGGACTGCATGGTGCATTTCGTCCCAGATTTTGAGAATTACCGTCTTGAAATGATCCAAAGTGCTGACCTTGTAATTCGTTCAGCTTCGCCATCATATACGACCAAACAAAAAGGTCGAGAGGATTCAAGTCGGGAGCTGGGAGGCCACAAAGTTTATGTCCAGAAAGTCGGATAAATTCGCTCCCGACACCAGGCCAGAACCACATTTGCCGTCTCGGCGCCGGTGCACCGTCCTGCTGGAACGCACGGCGGTGCTCATCGCCGTAGAGGCTTCGGAACTGGGGCAGCGACACTTTTTCCAAAACCTCGGTTTGTAGTACGCCGCGTTGATTTTGACGTTTTTTCAATAACACTTCAAGGGTAGCTGCCCACGTTTGCATGCGCCTTTAGGCCATCACCGGCGCGGCACGCTGGAACCGAGGGATGTTTATATTGGATTCAGGAATGCTGATCCCCTCGAGTGGCGCCCACACCCGGTCATTTGCACATTGTGCGGCTGCTGCCTGCGCGGGCGGTTTCTCGTCCGAAAAAAGGCGCCGACTCACTGGCCAGCGTGCCAAGAAGGGATGCTCTCAGCTCGATCCCAGCCGCTTTTGCTGGCCAGCCTCCGAAACGCCATGGACCGTTATACGTTTTTGCGGGCCTGAAATGGGTCGCCAGGCGTCGGTGATGGTGTGAGCGGTTCCAATAGAGCGATACGAGATCTGCAGCCGTTTTCCGGATTGAGGCGGTTCTTTGCGCCCAGTTCCGCTCCCTCACGATCGTGATGACCCGTGGCGATCCTCGCTGAACGCGGCCGACCGGATCTCGACACTGGTCATTGTGTGTTCGAGGACGTCTCCCACGGTATCGCCTGATGGTCGTGTAGACAAGACTCCGCTTGACCCCATGCGATTTCAGCAGCGGAATATATCGCCGGGTCGCTCACCGTTCAAAACGCTTATTACAGAAGTCCCGATACTCTTTCATCGCGCGTAACAAACGAACAACAACTAACAGAATGTCAACACCGCGCATTCGGTAGGCGTATGAATGAAGCTAAAGCTGACGCCAATACCGGCCGCGGGCGTGTCGTACGCCGGCGCATACCTACCGCAATGATGAAAACTTGTATTCGAACTTATTGAACACCGTGTTTATTCCAAGTCAGAAGGAGCGTAAGCAGCGATATTGTTAGCAATCTTGCGCCACCAGGCTAGATTGCAGGCGTTGTCTGTGCAGTAATTTACATGAAATATCCCATTGTTTTAAATCTAGCATTCTCTTTGTATGTGCATTCAATAACGCAGAAAAGTTCAGCGTTTCTTTTATCCGTGTAGGCCCCATCATTAAAGGGAGATAGAAGCAGCTATCCGGAAGTATGATACCCAACAAGTGCTCCCGGGGTCGACTGCTACATCAGCAGAGAGCGAATTGTGAGCTGACCTCGTCCGCCATCCCTCTACAAATGTTGCATCAATTATTGTGCCTTAATACCTGAGACACCTCGACATTTCCGGCTGACTAACTGTGTGCGACAATTGACGATGCATCATGTTACGTGTATTGTTCTCAAAGTCCTGTGCAAAATTATCTATAGCCGGATTCAGGAAAAGATCGACGTAACTCTCCGGCGGCAGCAAGCGAGATTCGTGCCGGAAGATCTTGTGTGGATATATTGTGACGGTCCGAATCAATTTGGAGCAGGTCAATAAATTCAAGAGACCCTTTATTTGGTATTCATGTGACTACGAAAAAGTTTTCGACAAACTCAACCACGAACATTCACGATACGGGCGCCCTGGAGACGCGAAGGAGTTCGGATAAAATCGCCAACCTCATCGAAGCGCAGTACGACGGCTTTCACATGTAGAGTCACTGCATAATGGAGCATTGTCCGACCCACACAGGTAGTCGCCGGGGTTAGAACTGAATCGTTGGATGTCAACACGGACTAATCCTGCCAATTTTGCGCAAAGCGGGAGCAACGGCGAGATGGGAGAAAGTCGATAGCTTGCAATTTCTTGGCAGCCAGATAGTGTCAGACGGTCAGGAACCAGAGCTATTTAGGTGCACAAACCAAGCTAGGCTACACGGCTGGTCTTATGCGAGTTTAAGAAGTTGAAAAATCCGAATTTTCAACCTCAAACGTGAAATCTGTGCTGTTAGCCACGCTGGCAGAAACGGAGTGCATATCAGCTGGAGAATACTAATAAGCTGTGGGTCTTCTTCAAAGTGATGCTCTGCGGAATGTGGTTCGTTGTCTGGTGGCCCCGGTGATTGGATCTCAGTGCTGAGCTCCATCTTCGATGCCAGCCAAAAACCAGCTTATCAGTGGAAATTCAGAACGAAAAGTGGAGGTGGGACTCGGCCATACGCACTACGAAGGAGCGGAAACAGAAATCTGCAAGCAAGCGCTGGATTGAACCCAGCGGCAGGACATCGCAGCAGAGGTAGACCCAGGGGCTCGTGCGTCCGAGCCTCAAGAAGGAAATAAAGGAGAGCCGATCAGAAATCGATGACCTGGGCCCAGGTCAAGGCAAGCGAGCAGCAGGATGGAAGTCTTTTACATTGGCGGGATGCCGAGCCGAGCCATCCGAAGGCACCGTGACCGGCTCACCGCCTTATTGCTGATGGATGACCGGAAGAGATCAGGATCTACTCGTATGGTGCCGGACTGAACGGGGTTGTTGGGGGGCGGTCCAGAGAGGTCGGATTGGAGCGCAAATCACAGCAATCTGTTGCGTGGGCGTGCCGCAGATCTGAATGTTTCGATGACCGTCAATGCACAATATGCTGCAAAGGCGTGACCTCCAATTCCAGGTTTTCCAGAAACGCAAAGTGTTTCACGGAGTTGCAGGAACCTTCCAAGCAGAAACGACTCGAAACACCCGCGGTGGGGAAGAATTTTTCTTTTCCGACGAAAATTTATTCGACTTGCAACAAATCCCACAATGTCCAGAACGTGCAGATCGTGACAGGCTCTCTCTTTAGGAGAAGCTGTTCCAGGGTGATGTGAATATTCCATATGGTTCCCAAGCTGCCGTGGATTGAGGAGTGAATTTGCAAGCGAGGCATGAAGTACCGCTGGTTTACATCCGAAAAAGGCGTTAAAGTGAATGCCGTATGTTATAAAACGGATGTTTTGGAGAAACTTGTCAAGCCATATGTATGCAAGAGGTGCTTCAGCAGGACGTGAGATGCCATACGTCATCATTGCAAATCTCGTTCTGGACTGTGGTGCCGAGAAAATTTGACCGACCCGGCTGAACCCGGTGTGAGCCTTGCTACGCATGCAACTAACTGGATAAAATTTAATGCGAACTGGTGCGTCTATAATATTATTTTTTTCGGGGTAGATTTGGTTAAAGTATTTTTCGTTTGCTAATGTGTGTAATTTCTACAAAAAGGAACGCAGGTCAGGTGTTTTTAATTTAACGCTTGGATCAGAAGAAGGGCCTTTAGCAGGTTTTTCTGTCTGTATATAGATGCATTTCATGAGACGCAGAATAACACATACTTGGGCCGATTAACTTCTTGTGCATAATGTAGCACTGAGAGTAACTCAAGCATCCCCCATTCTTGTCTGATAAGGGGTTCTAAACTTTCTATCAGAACATGTCATTTTCACCTGAGAAATACATATTTTGTGTCTGTGTTGCATGTATAATTTTCATGTTTGGTTCAAAAAATTTCTTGTTTTTTTTGTTTGCAAGAGACCTTCTCTGAGTAGAGGGGTCTCAAACCACATCAAAAAATACTGCCTCCATAAGTTCCACATGACATCCATTTTCTTGACTAGCTCTCGAATTATGACAAATTTGTGTTTTTAATTGTGTGGGGAAGAAGTCTCGATCCATGAAAATCTTGTCTCGGAGTCAAACCCCTGCATACACATTTTCATAACAGAAAGGGGATACTTTTCATGTTTGGTTTAGATTTGTGTTTTATTTGTATGAGAGTCCATCCAAAGAAGAGAAGGGTTTCGAATCTACCATAGAAACATTTTTTGTCATCTAAAACTCCACATACTTAAATTTGGTTCCATTTCTTTGATTCATTCTCGAGGTTATGCTGAAATTTGTGCTTCATTTGTTTGGGAAACCCCCCCCTCCCCTCCCTTGCATGGATCTCGAGACTATAAATAGGATCCTGTCGGCCCCTAAAAACCCCTGCATTAAAATTTGCATAGCGGTGAGGGATAGTTTCTCATGTTTGTTTGAAATATGTGATTCATTTGCATAGAAGCCCGCCTTTCCAGAAAGAGGGTCTCGAATAACCATAAAAACATTTCTTTGCCTTCAAAAACCTGCCCATGCCAAATTTGGTTCCATTTGCTTGATTAATTCCTCGAGTTATTGCAGAAAACTTGTTTTTCAATTTGCATGAGAGCCTGCCTTTGTAGAAGCGAGAGGGGGCCCCAAATCACTACATGGAAGCAATTTTTCGCCTTTTTAAAACCTCCGCATACCAAATTTGTTTTCCATTTGAATAATTTGTTCTCGACTTATGTGCAGAAATTTGTGTTTCTCATTTGTAAGGGAAAACCCCTCCCCACTCCTTCCAGAGGGCGGAGAGGTCTCGAATTTCTCCAAAAAACATTTCTCTCCTCTTCAAAAACATCTACATGCTAAATTTGACTCATTTAGCTTGATAAGTTCTTGAGTTATGCAGAAATGTGTGTTTGCATTGTATGGAAGCCCCCCACTCCCTTAGCAAAGGGAGATGGTTCTTAAACCACCTAGAAAACTTATGTTGTACGGTCGCTAGCCTCGTTCTCCTGTAAGGCTCCTCGAACTATCGTGAGAACCGCTTTCCGGCCCCAAAACCCGGTATACAAATTTTCCCGCCGATCGGTTCAGTGGTCTTCGAGTCTATAGCGTTCAGACGGACAGAAATCTCATTTTTACATATATAGATAGATTTGGAAAGAAAATATGTGTGGATCTAACTTGCTTTCAATACATTTGTTGCTTCCTTAGAAATTGATGGACTTACAGGTCCATGTTCCATGTTCCGGGTCGAGCATCTTCAGATTTTTTTCATCACATGTGTTTGGTTCCGTTTCTAACAACTCATACGGCTGCTTGCCGAATTTGTTCAAACCCTGTCTTGCCCGATCATCACCTTGAATAACATTGTTGGGAGTTTCTCGCTGGTCAAGTTCATTTTTATTGTTTTACCAATCAATACGCAAAGGAAGAAGTAACGCACTACCTACTTTTTATTGTCAAAGTAGGAAGAATAATAACTGCAAACGTATCCTTGTGTCACCGCGAATCAGAAGGCTTGGAGTGCTCAAATTCTTTTTCAAATACAAAAATTGTAACTCCAGTTTTAAGCACATTAAGCTGTAAATTCCTTCTCATCGGAATGCCATGGAATATGACTTCAAAGCAGGTGAAACTTTTTTTTCTATATGACTTTCTGATCACTCTGGTTTGCTTGAAGACCAATAGTTTTCCGCACACGCCAACGCCAAGAGCAACTTTGCAAAAGTGCATCACTCCGGCTCTTTTCTTGTAACCTAAAGGAAATTTCTCGCCTTGCAGTGAACTAGCATCAAACTCATAAATGAAGTTTGCAGATTGAAGAGTGATGTGATGATGTTCAACTAGCTGCTTTGTGTCTAACCGTTCTGCCTCTCGAGAAACTGGCTGTAGCCCGCTTTCCGCGCCCTCTGTCCCGCCTTCCTCTGGTGACTTAGCAACCTCTCAGTCTCGCGGATTTCCCCGCTGTTCTCCGAGGGGAGCATTTTACAGCAATTAAAATCGAGAAGGAATTGATTAACGGAAAACGTCAATGCGTGCCGAAAACCGAGTAAATTTAATTAAGTTGTGGTATTGTGGATTTTGGCCATTCGATGGTAGTTCTTGATGTTCTTTCAAACGAGTAAAGAAAAGGTAATTATAAAACTGGACTGGGTTTTTTCTCCATATTGTAGCTGATGGCATTTCGGGGCAGTTATCCAGAGCATTTTAAAGTGCAGGTTATTGTTAATAGTATGCTTGTTAATCAATTTACTGGTAATTGATAGAAAAATTGATCATCCGATCAGTCGTGACAATTCACACCATTAGTATGTTAGCTGTAGAAGCATCTTAAGTGCACTTGTCTTCAAGATCGACTTCGAGACGGGATCTCTTGGAGAGTTACTTACATGGATATTCGTTTTAGAATCGGAGTGATCGAATGCGTTCCTCGTTTAAATGAGTTACGAATATGCTTTAAGAAGTGATAAGGACTTTGTTAGCCTGCTCAGTCGTTCAATTTTTTTTTTATTAATTTGTCTGCATTTTATTTCTACTGTAAGGATTCTGAAGACGAGCAAAACTATGTATGCAAACTCATCTGAACGATCAGCCATTCTAATTTTACTGAGCTCTTTGCCAAACCACGGCATTATAATATAACCTTCCTCACTGTTTGCAAAACGATAAGTCACTTTTAGCGGTTTTAAATCTCTTCCTCTTCAGAAGTCAGAAACCTCCTCCGGAAAAGTGAAAGCGTGAGGAATGAATAAATTAAAAATTCAGTCAACAAAATCCTTACCCTTAGCCCAGGCTCAACATTTTCTTGGCGCCAACTTTCTTGAACACCACTAAGATGGTGGACGAGAGACTCGGATTGCAAAAGGCTTGTTGCCATTTTTTTCATAATATGGTACGGACGGATTTTAAGCAGCTCATGCATGTGATGTTTGATGAAGCTGTATGTAATCTATAATTAGAACTGCCAATTTGGACATTAATCCCTCTGCTGGTTTACTTTTAAATACATCGAACTTACCTTCAAAACGAGCATTAGATTCAGAAAATATCATAGCGGTGGAGTAAAGTCAATGGAGGCGTAATAAACTGATAAAGAACTGCTGGAAAGATGTGAAATTGAGTGCTATAATAATAATCTGATTGACACAGTTTCTGTTCGTATCATTAAATGTAGAGAATAATTGGGAAAATGTAGGATTTTTCAGACTCTGTTTTCCAGAAGCAAACTGATGAAAACAGTCGCCCGTGATGAAGCCGTTCCCTTACCCTATAACGTGAGTTTTTCGCAATGTTTCTAACAGCAAATTGAATTCCACGGAAAAAACAGGTAGAAAATTACCCATTGGGTACTTTCTCGTGTAAACCTGGGCAGAAGTAGTTTAAGAGTACGCCAGGAGCAATCCGTTCAGTAGGTGGAGGCTGGTGGAGCTGAGCTGCAAGGTTATGGATCATGAACGGCCTCCAGATATGGAGGTTAGATGCGAATTAAATAAGTCACCCCGGACAGGCAGCGGGGGCCGCCTAGGATGTGGTGGGGGGGGGGATTAAGGGGGCGCTTAGCGTGCTTCTTCTTGACTCTGTTGAGTTTCTTCCAAAATCCCACAAATATCCCTCAAAGCAGCCCTGTCCAAGCGAGTTGGCCCCGCCATGAGGGGTAACAACTCCGGGCCATCCCTTACCCAAGCGTCTGTTCTCCGGGTTAGGGGCGGCCGAGCATCGTCCTCGTGCCAGCGTGACTCTAAGCAGAGCTGCAGCACTGATAATCCTTCAGCGAGACGGGGGCTTGGTGCAGGCCCGGCGGTAAAAAATAATAGCAACGGAAGCACACGATGTGAATACGGACCGGACATAGTTGGCAGAATGTTCTAGGTGATAGCTGCTGATCAGTACACCAAGTTGAAACGTAGAGCGGAAAAGGTTGGATTGAAGGTGAATGCGTCGAAGACTAAGTATCTATTGGCTGGAGGAACAGAGTGTAAAAGAGCTCGCATTGGTAGAACTGTGATAATCGACGAAGATGAGTTCGAGGAGGCGGATGAGTTTTGTGTACCGCAAGATCATTGGTTACGTCCGGATAACAACTGCAGCAGAGAAATTTGGAGACGCACTATTACCCGAAGTTGTGCCTACTACGGACTTCCTAGAGGTCTCGGTAAACTTCTCCCCCGTACAAAGTGTACCATGTACAAAACGTTGATAAGACCGGTAGTTCTCTACGGGTATGAGGTGTGGACGATGCTCGAAGAGGACTTGCAAGCACTGGGAGTTTTTGAACGACGCGCGCTTAGGGCCATCTTTGGCGGTGTATGTGATAACGGTGAATGGTGAAGGAGAATGAACCATGATCTGGCGCAGCTCTATGGCAAACACAGTATCCAGAAAGTTGGTTAAGCTGGAAGGGTACAATGTGCGAGACATGTTGTAAGAATGTTGCAAAAATGGTCGCAACTCCGCAAAAATGGTGTTTGTCTCGAATCCAACCGGTACAAGATGCAACGGAGCGAAGTGAGCTTGGAGGTAAAACCTAGCGCAAGGAGCAAGAGCTTGAAGGATGGGCCAAAATAGTGGACTTCGAGGTGGTCCAGACCAAGATAGTGAGGGTTCCTGAATCTTGGAGATTGAAGATGAAGGGCCAGTGTGTCTGTCCTAATCAGTCCAACACCTCAAATGGCACATACCGCGTGGACTGCGTGAAGATGTTACAAGGTAATAGAATTTGCAAAAAACTCAGTAGTTGCCATTAAATTTCTATCTAAATTTATTGCTTATCGCCGACCAGTTAGCGCGCCTTTGCGTACCCAAATGCCAGCAGGACTTTTTCAGCGTCGTGCACGAATACTCGACCATAGTACCGTGCTCGATGAGAGGCCCCGGCGCTAAGCCCAGCGCTAAAGGCACGACATCCAGGTCGCGTGTTGTCCCCGGCGCCGAAGAGGGTCCCAGCCGCAGGGTCCCAACGACAACAACCATAACTAGCACAGAAGCAGACGCTAATGCTAGAAGGGGGACGAGTGATGCCCCCAGGCGTGGCAGGGAAGACCACTGGAATAAGGTCCGGAAAAAAGGAAATAAGACGAAAGTGCCCGGCCGCTAAGGGTATTCCAACGAGCCAATCGTAAAGCAGGTAACCCAATTAAACCTGAACCATTGTGAGGCCACCCAGCAACTGCTGTGTCAGACAATTCGCGAATCGGCAACGGATATCGCTATAATTACCGACCCATACCGCATTCCAGCCGGCAAGGTAAACTGGGTTACGGACAGGTCCAATATGGCGGCATTATGGACGACGGGCAAGAACCCGGTTCAGAAGCGTTGTGTCTACCACAAACGAAGGCTTCGCGGTTGTAAAAGTGAATGGAGTGTTCTTCTACGCACCAAGATGGTCAATCAAACAGTTTTCCAATATGCTCGATCGGATGACCACTGAGCTAACTGTCCTGAAGCCGTTGGTGATAGTGGGGACTTCAACGCTTGGGCGCTCGAGTGGGGGGAGCCGCCTTACCAGCCCCAGGGGCTAAGCTCTTCCGGAGGCCTTGGCTAGGCTCAATGTGGACCTAGTCAACGTGGGTACCAAGAGTACCTATCATAGAAACGGACGCGAATCGATCCTCGATACTACGTTTAGGACTCGGCCGCTTAGCACTCCGAGGGTGGATGATGGCCACACCACATGGTGAAGAACAGTTGGCGGTTCTTTATTGCATCATCACATACAAGGCAGCGAAGCGTGAAGGCAGAGCATTCACTCTATTCGCCCGGCAGATGGAGTGGGACATCCTTCTTTGATATAGAGACTTTTAAAGAGGGGCTTGAGAGGGAACTCGTTATGACAGCGTGCGATGCGACCATGCCGAGGAAGTCAAACCGAGGAATGGAAGATCGCTGGTGTATTGGTGGACTGAGTTGATCGCTGAACTCCGAAGAACATGCCTCCACGCAAGACGGAGGATGCGGGCGAACGCGGTCCGACGCGCCGAAAGAATCCGAGCTGAACACCCGCGATGGCAGCACTTAAGACAGGAGATAAAGGCCAGCAAGCGAGGCCTGCTTAGAAGACCTGTCTTAGATAAAGGGCGAACATGAAATTATTGCGACACCGAAAATGTCATGCCAATTTTCTTATAATGTTTAGAATCAAACCAAAATTTTAGGGTAGTTTATACATATATTTACTTCAAAATCAAAAGAAAAGTTAATCGATGGAGCCTTGAGTGTAAAATTGAACGCATTTTCGCTTGATGCCCTCCATCAAAGTCTTTACAGTGTCATCCGGTACCAGTTTCTCAGTTTTTTTTCATTTTCTTAACATGTCCTTCTCGTCTTTGACTGTCTTCTTGCTCTTCCGAAGTTCCCGCTTCATCATTGCCCAGTACTGCTCCACCGGCGCAGCTCCGGACAGTTTGGCGGATTCATGTCCTTTGGAACAAAATGGACAGAATTGGCCTCATACCACTCCAGGACACTTTTAGAATAGTGGCATGATGCCAAATCTGGCCAAAATAGCGGAGCTTCGTCGTGCTGCTGCAAGAACGGCAAAAGGCGCTTCTCGAGGCACTCAGATTTGTAGATCTCGCCATTTACTGTGCCCTTTGTCACGAAAGGCTCACTCTCAGTCCGCAAGAGCAGATGGCCTGCCAAATGAGATATTTGGAGGCGAACTTCGACATTTTCTTCTTCTTAAATTTGTCGTCCACATAGAACTTGCTCTTGCCGGTGAAAACTCCAACCCCGGAATTTGCTTAAAATCGGCTTTTATATACGTTTCGTCGTCCATCACACAGCAGCCATATTTTGTCAGCATCTTCTCGTAGAGCTTCCGTGCCCGAGTTTTAGCCGTCGATTGTTGCCGCTCATCGCGGTTTGGGAAGTTCTGTACCTTGTATGTATGTAGTCCAGCGCTCTTCTTTGCATTCTGGACGTAGCTCTGCGACATGCCGATCTTTTTAGCCAAATCACGGCTTGAGACGTTGGGATTTGCTTTAATCATCCGCTTCACCTTTCCCTCCATCTTTTTGTTCTCCAGTCCCGGTTTTCTTCCAGCTCCTTTGCCGTGGTCCAACGTCAACCGCTCCTGAAACCGCTTCAACACTCTGGAGACGGTTGAATGGTGAATGTTCAACATTTTTCCCAACTGCCGGTGCGACAGGTCAGGAAATTCCAGGTGTTTGAAAGAATTTGTTCTCTCGACCTCGCGTTGGTTCACCTCCATTTTCGTTGAATCGAAAAACACGACTTCGAGTTTGACAGCATGTAAACAATACACATCAATGAGAAAGTGTGCAAAATTTGGCTGATTTTTACCCAATGGTAAAAAAGTTATGCCCCTGTTGAATATGTCGCAATAATTTCGTGTTCGCCCTTTAGCCAATATGAACTCGTGGGGTGACGCCTAATGCCTAGTAATGGCCAAACCAGAGGGACGGTGCTCCAACCGAGCAATCACCAGAGCTGGTGCAGGTGATCGTTTGGGGATCTTACCAAACCACGACCCGAGTACATGGCCCCCCGTCGCCATAGATTTGTCCCATGACCATTGTCCAGTATCCCAGACCTTAACGCTGTCATAGCGACGGAAGAGCGGACGGCTCAGCCAAACACCCGTGACCACGTGGGCATTAACAATGGCACAACGGGGGCCGCCGACGAGGCGACGGTGACGAATGAGGAACGCATTCCGACAGCAAAGTCGCTGAAGTTGAAGAAAGCGCCGGGACTGGATGGTATTCCGAACCTGGCCATCAAGACGGCTATCTTGCTGGATCCCGAAACGTTCAGTGTGGTGATGCAAAAGTGTCTGGAGGACATGTCTGGGTACCTGTACAAGATTCTTGGGAGTTACCTCCAGAATCGCGTACTGGTATACAACACAAAGGCAGGCCAGAAACGTGTCCAGATCACCGTGAGGGGTCCCACGGTTGCGATCCTGGGTCCGGTGTAATGGAACACGATGGACGCATGACGGTTCTGCGGCTTGAGTTCCCATACGGGGTGAAGATAGTTCAGTATCGCGGACGACATTACCCTGGAGATACGTGGGTGAATCCATCGAAGTGGTCCAGCGTTAACGGCCTTGCAATCCTGTTGGCATTGTGTAGAGTGGATGAGCTCCAGGCAACTGGAGCTGAGTCCACCATAAGACCATAGAGGGTCACGGTTGTGAATAATAGAAAAATCGGAGCAACATGCGACTATCAGTGCAGGTTACTGCACAAGCGAATCGAAGAGGTCTTTGCGGTATCTTGTGAGTCACGATCGACGATAAGCTGTCTCTTTGTCAGTCACGGCGATTACGCCTGCAAGAAAGCCTCTATGGCTATGTCGGCATTATACCGCATGATGTCGAATAGCTCGGCGGGGCAAGGGAATAAGCGTAAACTCCAGGCCAGTGTCGCCAGCGCCCATGTGCTTCGAACAACGATGGGACTAGAGTGTATTCGGAAGACCACTAGAGCCACACCCATGGTTAAGTCGGCAAAGGGAATGGAATAACTCCACCAAAGGTCGGTGGACCCATCGGCTAATCCCGGAGTTAACCTGGTGTATTGATAGGCGGCATGGCGGTAGTGGACTCCTCCACTTAACGTAGATAATGTCAGGCCACGGCGCCAGTACCAGACTAATACTGGCACGTAAATATGGGCAGGCACCAGTCCTCCGCATGCAGCGGTGTGCGGGAGTTGAGAAACCGCGGAACCGGTGTTCTTAGCGTAGGTGCTCGCTTCGACGGTGTGAGATCTAGAATGCTTGCCGCAAGCGGTCACGACACGACTCCGGATAATCTGGTCCAGAGGATGCCGCCACGACCAGGACATCTGGGACGCGGTATGCGTAGCAGCTCTCCCAGATCGGTTTTCGATCTCCAACAAAAATGGCGAAACGACCAAAGGCAGGTCGCAGGGACCACCTAACTACTAAAGTCCCAAGTAGTTAGACTAGTGGGTGCTTAACAAGATTCAATAGCCCCTCCCCGAAGAAATATCGAAAGGTGGTTCCGGGGAGGGTGCAGGGCTTACCGCGGGGTGGGTTTTAAGTAGTCGAGAATTCTTCAGGTGTCTGGTTACAGATTTTCTATCCCGTCTAAAAGAAAAAGACTGCACCGATAATTAAAAATACATTCATGAGTAACCGTCAATTCTAAATGCATGCAGTATTCAACCACCGACAAACCGACATGAAACTAGATCTTCACTAATGATCAAAAATCCATAACGTCCGATTCAAATATGCAACGATCCTATCTGTCAAAACCTATAGAATTATTTTTATCTAGATCAAATAAATGTGTCCTGGAATTGCTCAGACATGAACCTTCTTATCAAGTTCCCAAGTGCTGTCATTTTTTTCAATTTTTTGCCGGAAGTGTGAAACTGCGTGGTCTTAAAGGGTGATACGGTCAAAATTTGGTCAAAGGAAAACGCGTGTAAATCGGTGAAATCGTTTATTTAAAAATCAAATTAAATTTCTTTTTCAAGTTCAATTAGTATAAAATTCAGGAAAAATATTCAGTTAGGCTTCCGCTTTTCCAAATCCGAATTGCCGGGCCTTACGCTTGACCCCTGCCATCAGATTTTGTACAGCCACCTTGTCCACCTTCTTCGCCGCAGAAAGCCAGTTTGCCTTGAACTGCTGCTCGTCCTTAGCAGTTTTTGGTCTTCTTTAGGTTCCGCTTGACAATAGCCCAGTATTTCTCAATTGGGCGGAGCTCTGGCGTGTTGGGAGGGTTCTTGTCCTTGGGAACCACCTGCACGTTGTTGGCGGCGTACCACTCCATGGCCTTTTTACCGTAATGGCAAGATGCCAAATCCGGCCAAAACAGTACGGAACAACCGTGTTTCTTCAGGAAAGGCAGCAGACGTTTATTCAAACACTCTTTCACGTAAATTTCTTGGTTGACGGTCCCGGAAGCTATGAAAATGCTGCTTTTCAAGCCACAGGTACAGATGACTTGCCAAACCAGATATTTCTTTGCGAACTTTGACAGTTTCGTGTGCTTGAAAATATCTGCTACCTTTCCCTTCCTTTTGCCGTATAAAACTCCTGTCCCGGAAGCTGCTTGTAGTCGGCTTTGACGTAGGTTTCGTCGTCCATTACCACGCAGTCAAACTTCGTCAGCATCGTCGTGTACAGCCTCCGGGATCGCGCTTTGGCCGTCGTATTTTGTTTATCATCGCGATTTGGAGTCACTACCTTCTTGTGAAGTCGATAGTCCGGCTCGTTTTGGCTCGATGCACGGTTGTAGACGATACACCCAGCTTATTTGCGGCATCTCGGAGAGATAGGTTAGGGTTTCGCTGGAAACTACCGGCAACTCTCTTTGTCGTCTCAGCGGCTTCCGGTTTTCGATTTCCCCCGATCCAGACTTCCTGGCTGTCGACAAACGTTCCCCAAACACTTTAATTACATTTGTAACGGTTGATTTGGCAACTTTTAGCGATTTTGCCAACTTTGCGTGCAGTAGCTCGGATTTTCGCGATGCGCGAGCAAAATTTTGATACGCTGCTCTTCTTGCTTGGACGGCATTTTGACAACTGAAGAGTGAATTCCAAAATCAAAATAGGAGCAACATTCTACACACACACACCTTCAAAATGAGGGGTGTTCAGGTTTTAAAATGCAAAATTGAAAGAAATACGTCAAGTTGATATTGACCAAATTTTGACCGTATCGCCTCTTTACTCCGGAGCAAAGAAAACGAATTCTGCACAAACGGTGCACCGTCAGTGATCTTTTCGATCAGAAAACTGGCTAAGTATGAAAGTGTGAACGTCGGAGCAGTTCATATCGCATCAAGGTACTATCAACAATAGTGCTTTTTGTAGATTCCCGAGACGGGGTAGAAAACTCAGTCCCGCTGACCCTTGAATCGACAGAAAGGTAAGGGACTATTTCAAGCGTCATCTTTCAGCATCAGTCCAAGATGTGGCGAAAAGCAGAAGCAGCCAAAACGAAGTAAAAGGCTGAATCTGTGAAACTGCGGGGTCGAGCCGTACGACAAACTGCAGACCGACTGTGTTATCATGGACGAAGAAACCTACGCAACCTGCTCGATTATAAAACTCAGTCGGGACCACAGTTCGATACCTCGCCGAAGGGAAGTCCTTATGCGGATGTGAAAAATATCCGTCCATTCATTACGACAGAAACAATGAAGGGTCAAATTTACGTGAAAGAGTGTCTGCCATAAATGTTGCTACCCTTGATCAAGCAGCATAGCAGGCCTACAATCTTTGGCCTGATCTTGCTTCCTGCTATTATTCTAAATATGCACTCAGAGTGGTACAAATGGAACAATGTCGTATTTGTACCAAAGAAATGCATCCACCAAACTGCCCAGAGGTTTACCCTATCGAAACTTTCTTGGCTTTGACGAAGGCGAAACTGACAAAACACATGAAACCAGCGAATAGTTTAAAAAACGGAAGAAATAGTGGTCAAAAAGTGGTGTAAATGGTAAGAGAAAGCACGGTGCAGAAACTTATGAGTAGTGTTAAGGGAAAAGTTTAAGAACTCAGCTTCCCTACGGAAAATCAAACAAATTGAAATAAAGAATGAGAGATACATTGTTATTCCTTATGTTTAAGAATAAAATAATCAAAAATCTAATTATAGTCTTTTTATTTGAGAAAGGAAGTGTATTTATAATTTTTTAGGACAATCTGGACTGTACAAACATACTGTTCATACTGTACTAATACTCGACAGTGTCGGATACAGGACACTGAAGAAGTTCTGCACATTGTAGACGAAACACGGGTATTCGTCAAGATAAGCATTTAATATATTTGGAAATAAATGGGAATTACTAATATTTCTTCTCATTTTCTAGTTAAAGGTATTCAACTAAGAAAATCACACTCACCTGGATTGAATTTTTTTTTTACCTAACGTGTTTTCATTTAGATCTGCTGCTCTATTAACCCATTTTTCAGCGCATCATTTTGATAACGCTACAGTGCCTGTTCAGCTTGATACGAAAATGTAAAATGAAAGACAGAACTAACAACACGCCTTTCACCTCCCTTTCAATGTAACGGCTTTCGATGCTCGAGTTGAAGCAGCCTTAAAGCCTGTCCACGTTAATTTTCGGACACCAAAAAGCAAAAAAAAAATATTACACATAATTCAACAGTAACAACCGATTGTTTTTTCACAATTACAGAGTTATATCTATATTTTTTTCCTTGATTATCGAGATTTTCTGCCCTGGGCTGGTTCATCGCCCGTCGTAGTCAATCAAATACCCTTGACTTTGACTGAGAGCTATGGATGTTAACCACTACGCTGGGGTCGCCCCCGGAGTTATATCTACTTTTGAAACAGTTGATTAAGATGTTAATCATTATTTCTGCAATGATGATGAGTGAAGATGATGATGATGATGATGATGTAGCAAGGCAACTGCCTATAGCACTGGACTGTTTTAGTTAAACGATTTAATCAAGGTTGTTCTGTGGTAAATGTTTCATCATGTTCCTGTATGAAGGGCCAATAACGTATTGTGGGCCCGTAAGCGAATACACCTACGCGCAACCCAAAGCTACAGAAGTCTAGAGAGAATCTCCTTCCAGAAACAAGTTCGTAGAAACCACACCAAAACCGAGCCCTCACCAATTAAAAAGTCCCATTAGATGGGAGAAGAGCCCGCCCTTTATCCACGAAATGTTAACAACAGGAAGTTGGCAGTCTCTTTCTTCCTATCCAAATCGCTTCAATCGGGTACTCTGATGTCCCTCCCTTATCCCAACATATGGTGTTGCATAAATTTATGAAAAATTCAGAGAAATTAATATGATTTTCTAACCTTGATATTGAATTCATCTTACCTTGTGTTAGCATGTTTGGCTTAAAGTAAAATTGGTTAAGTTCGTTAAGTTCGCATATCGAGACTCACAATGTGTAAGACACCGCTCTCGGCCATGGAATAGGAAAGAGAACAGGAGAAAGGAGAAAGCAGTAGTAACTGGTAACATGCTTTGCGCATGTGAGATTTTCATGGTGATATTCGCAACGGCCGTTCAGATTTTTTTTTTTATAGAGAGGCTTTACATTTTTTAAGAGTTCATTCGCACTCTAGCGGTTCAGAATGGTTCGACGGATGCGCATGAGGAGATCATTCCCGATGAGTTTCCACTCGTTTACTCAGAAGACAAAGAAACATTTTTACTACATGCTACGTTTGGGAATAATCAGGACAATGATCCCCATCGACGTCCTCAAGGAATTGGTGCTGCTGGACAAGCTGTCCGTTTGGTTCAGGCGCCACTGAACGTTTATGTGGCAGCCTATTCACCACACATGAAATCTGCCGCGACCAACTCGACAGAACGCGCCCATACCCATTTTCTGAACCGAAGGGCGAAGGGTGTTAATCATTCTTTCTGTAATATTCTCAAACATTCTGTGGTGCACCTGCCATCAGGTTCCGTATCCTCGATCTTCTCTTGAAATCATCGGTGCTATTTGCTTTCTTCTTAGTTTCGAAGAGTTTCCACTTAACTAGCGCCCAGGACTTCTATGTTGGTGAAATTATGAACATTTTGGTGGATTGGCTGTTTTTGCACGTATCTGACCTCTTGTACCTTATAACAATCTAGGATGGATTTCGTCAAAACAGAGCTACTCGTGATTCGTTTTCACCGTAACGTGATATCCGTAATAAGTCTCTCAATGAAACGTTTTAGGCTGGAATGTAGGCAATTACTTTCAAAGTCCCTGGACATTTCACAGAGTTAAAATTATATCCTTCAAAATTGGAAGATATTACTGAGATTATTCAAAAGTAACAGTTTATTGCCACTTAGCCAGACAAAATTAAACCACCACAAAGTGAATGACATTAGTCAGTTCTACTTACTTCAATGTGTTCATTCCGAACGCTACTGAACGTCTGATAAATAAATAACTCTTTGCAGTAAAACCTTATTTTTGGCATCAGAGACACGTTAAATCCTTCACTGGAGTCATCTTATCAAATCCCATTCCGTTTATTGTTGACCTCTATCACAAAAAAATGTCTACGCACCATCTCCATACATAACTCGAAATGATTAATATTTCCCCGTATGTCAGTGTTATACTATTTGACGGTTTTTCAACATAATTTCCCAAACAAATCAAGCTTCAATTATCCATTCTGAAAATTGACTTCGAGTAGACAGAGAATCGTATTATCGTGGTTATCTGAGATACACAGAAGACATAAAAAACATATGATATACTAATGATCCTTCATGACGGATAATAAACATGCATGCATGTCATTTCAACAATCTTTCTCCAATGGAACTTCCGATTTCTATATGGCATTCTTCATCTATTTACCCAACAAGGTGGATCATTTATTCAACCTCTTATCAATCTGCAGTTCTTGTATCACGATGTAGGCAATCCGATGTGCACTTTCATAAAATCGGCTTAGCATGTTTGATTAAACTTTTATTTCTTCTTTACCTATACCCCATATGTACGTTCGTTGGCTTCGTCATTTCCATTATTGGACGGGCGCTGCCTGCATGGAATCCTCTTTTTCCTGTTATTTGAGGCATACTTTTCAAGTGCAATGTACATATTATTCCCTTGTTTGACTGGATTTTAAGATTGCTGTGGTGTAAATTTTGCGCTTATACAGATTATACATTGCGCAAATGCCGGTAACTTCCCTTGAGTGCACGGACGATGGGATGCATTGTGCATCGAGTTTAATACAGAGAAAGACGTGGTTTCGCAGAGCATCAGCAACAACCCACCCAATGGACATCCTTTTCACAAATAGACGAGGCTCTTGTCGCTGTTGAATTGTGTGACCAAAGTGCTCGGGCTCGGAACTCGACTATGGATCCTGAGTCGGGCTGAGTGTGTGGTGTATCTTCTTCTACGGCACACGCAACAGCGGCAGCAACGTCAGCGCAGCAACAGCAATGATCAACGCCGTAATCTTCACTCACAATTCAATTTCACACTTGGTTTAATGATTTCCAAAGCACATCGTTTTCGTATTTGCCGTCGTTCTATTGTGGCTTGCTTATGTGTTCTTGGTTGTCTACTGGGGAAGAACATGTCTTCATATTGCGCACCAACAGGACAAATGCGACTTTTACGACAAGTGGCATTTCAGATGCATGGCCTACTCTCTAGCAATGTGCGGTCGACGAGGATATCATGTATCTTCCCCAGGGGACTCTTCGAATAGCCTATGGCGTGTGCGAGTTCTTGTCTTCCTTCAGATTCACACTTGACTATTTCATTAGAATATTATAATACATAACTGACAGTTTTCCTGAAAAATTACAATCCTTACCAAACGAACTGAATATGGCTTCAACTTTCCTACAATTAGCGTTCGTGCAACGCATTTGCCAGATCGAAAGATGTTTGCGATAAAACTTTCGCAAAACAAGTGAACATACGATAAAAGTTCGATTAAGATAGAATGAAAACTTTGCACGTTTAGTTTGGTGCTGCCGAGTTTCGCTCTCATTTAAGTTGCTCGTGCTCGTGAGTGTTTGCCGAACCGAAATGTGTGGGGGTGTTGTTAATTTTAATTAATTCCAATTTAGCTGCAAGAAGCGATGTGAAAATAAATTGTTGAATTGAAAAGAAGGGCGAATTAAATTTTCAATCAAAGAAAGTTTGGTTCCAATGATCTGAAAGCGAACTTAAATTCCAAGATCGTTCCAATTTTTGTAAAATATCATACATTCTCACACCGTAAAGTTGAGAACTATTCAAAGCACTGCTTTTGAAATCATTTCAATGCCAGTCCCTACCATCGTATGTTGGCGGAAGGTGAACGAAGGTAAACTTTAAGCCATGCAGTAGCCTTACTGTATGTAAGGACTTAGAAAAAGGAAACAATTAGTGCACTTCCGTTACGAAAATTCCTTTGCTTGGAGACTAAAGATATGTGTAGTAAGCATAGTTATATGGAATCATATTGTAATTATGCATTTACTTTTCTCTTAAAACTAGCATTAATCACTGTGTTTGCTGTTTGTTATGATTATACAGGAGTGTATCTGGAAATCCTTCAATGTATTATAGTAATCCAGCATTTAGAAGCAAGTTTTTGATTATAACACATGAAAAGTTGCACGTTGAGTCTGCCTGAGCCAGCTGGTTGAACGTCAACAATTAGAGCTACTATACTCGACTGGAATTAAATCTCGACAATGCCCTCGGTAGGGGAGGAGACAGAGGGTCGTGATAGTGTATTATCAGATGATCCGGTCAACGAAGCCACAACAGTGGTCTCCAACGACCGCATTGGAACTTATTTGTTTATTGAAGGCTTGTTCGGGACAAAACCTGAACAGATTTTATTTGGAATAAAGCAAATTTGCAGTTAGTTCAATCCAAGATGCAGTTTTAATTCATTTAATTGTGACTAATTACAGTTACTTAATAGAGCTGCATGAAGAAACTACGAATAAAACTACGAACTGCAGACTTCTCTGCAACCGGTTAAGCTGCTTTTGTCCAAGATTTCCGAAATTTTTCTAAAGTTGTAGCTTGTTGTTTATATTGAGAGAGTTTTTGCTTCACGAGAGCCCAATACCGCTCGATCGGTCACAACTCCGGGCAGTTTGGTGGATTCGCCTCTTTCGGTACAACATGGACTCCATTCGCTTTATACCATTTCAAATCATCTTTGGCGTAGTGACAAGATGTAAAATCAGGCCATAATAGCGAGGGAGCGTCATGGCTGCGTAAGAATGGTAACAATCGCTTCTTTAGGCATTCTTCACGGTATACTTCCTTGTTTACCGTTCTGGAAGTGATGAAGCTTTGGCTTGGTCGACCACAGCTGCATATTACCTGCCAAACCAAATATTTTTAATGAAACTTGGCCATCTTCTTCGTCCTGAAATGCTCCTCTACGCCGTTTCATTAGTATAATAAGACATTCCGGGATGCTGCTTACAGTCTGGGGACCTTTTAGTTTTTCTAGCGACATAAGGGGCGATACGGTCAAAATTTGGTCAATATCAACTTGACGTATTTCTTTCAATTTGCATTTAAAAAACCTGAACACCCTCATTTTGAAGGTGTGTGTGTGTAGAATGTTGCTCCTATTTTGATTTTGGAATTCACTCTTCAGTTGTCAAAATGTCGTCCAAGCAAGAAGAGCAGCGTATCAAAATTTTGCTCGCGCATCGCGAAAATCCGAGCAACTCGCACGCAAAGTTGGCAAAATCGCTAAAGTTGCCAAATCAACCGTTACAAATGTAATTAAAGTGTTTGGGGAACGTTTGTCGACAGCCAGGAAGTCTGGATCGGGGAAATTGAAAACCGGAAGCCGCTGAGACGACAAAGAGAGTTGCCGGTAGTTTCAAGCGAAACCTAACCTATCTCTCCGAGATGCCGCAAATCAGCTGGGTGTATCGTCTACAACCGTGCATCAGAGCAAAAAACGAGCCGGACTATCAACTTACAAGAAGGTAGTGACTCCAAATCGCGATGATAAACAAAATACGACGGCCAAAGCGCGATCCCGGAGGCTGTACACGACGATGCTGACGAAGTTTGACTGCGTGGTAATGGACGACAAAACCTACGTCAAAGCCGACTACAAGCAGCTTCCGGGACAGGAGTTTTATACGGCAAAAGGAAGGGGAAAGGTAGCAGATATTTTCAAGCAATGGATGCAATGTGGCTTGAAAAGCAGCATTTTCATAGCTTCCGGGACTGTCAACCAAGAAATTTACGTGAAAGAGTGTTTGAATAAACGTCTGCTGCCTTTCCTGAAGAAACACGGTTGTTCCGTACTGTTTTGGCCGGATTTGGCATCTTGCCATTACGGTAAAAGGCCATGGAGTGGTACGCCGCCAACAACGTGCAGGTGGTTCCCAAGGACAAGAACCCTCCCAACACGCCAGAGCTCCGCCCAATTGAGAAATACTGGGCTATTGTCAAGCGGAACCTAAAGAAGACCAAAAAAACTGCTAAGGACGAGCAGCAGTTCAAGGCAAACTGGCTTTCTGCGGCGAAGAAGGTGGACAAGGTGGCTGTACAAAATCTGATGGCAGGGGTCAAGCGTAAGGCCCGGCAATTCGGATTTGGAAAAGCGGAAGCCTAACTGATTATTTTTCCTGAATTTTATACTAATTGAACTTGAAAAAGAAATTTAATTTGATTTTTTTAATAAACGATTTCACCGATTTACACGCGTTTTCCCTTGACCAAATTTTGACCGTATCACCCTTTACACAGAAAGATATTCTGCAATATTTGCTTCCCCCTCGCGTCCTTCTAGTAGTTCTTGAGATCCGTTTATGTTGCGCTCCCAGCCTTCCTGAGTTGTTATCAAACGTGTATCGAAAGATTTAAGAACGTTATGGACAGTGCTTGCAGGAAAAGTATGTTTTTTTGCAAGTTTTCTTACTGACAGGTTCAGATGTTCATTGCGACCGCATACAGTTGCTTTTCGCACTTGCTCTCCCTTCGACGCCATCTTCAATCTTGTAGTATCACCAAAAATTATTTTAAGGTAATGAACAGACATACGTTCATAGTAATATTCCACGCGTTGATGAAGTATTTCCAGAGATATACGTATTTTGGGGTGTGCAGATTTTGTCACGAACAAGCCTTATATATTATTTTCAACTGCTGACTTGACGCCTTAATGAAGTTTTCTCCGTCGAGGAAAAGCCCGTTTGAATTGGGCGTAAGAACCTCATATCTTTTCAGCAAAATGTTACATCTCACGTACATTCATTATGGTTTTGACTTACATTAGCCTTAGATTGTAGTTAGTTAAACCTGAATGTGTATTTTTTTTATCTAAGTTTTTGTGTTTTTTTTTTCAAAAATGTTCAAGTCAAAAGAAGCCAAAAGTTGTATAGTTTTAGGTTTTTTGACAATTAAGATTTAAAAAAAATGTGTTATGTAAGCCCCACATCGAATTCCTGCCCAACTTCCTATCCTTTCAGTTGTATTCCAATTAACCTCGAGACGGCCGCGAGTAATCAGTTCAATCCCCGTAACGTTAGTTTTAAGATAATTGATGTATAAAAAATGAAAACTTGGCTTTGTAAAGTTAATTCAATTGAGCCTTTACAAATAAATGATCTTAAAAAAATGTACATTCATTAAATAAGGTAACAAAAAATTTAAATATTATTATAAAAGTCTGAAAATACAATTTAAAACTATGTCCATATCAGCTTAAAATAAAGTGTGCGATGGCATAATCCTATTTTGGTATTAGCTCTTCACAATTCATGACTTCATAGAAATATTGGACGAGGGCTCACCAGTTCAAATTCAAAGAATTCAAGTTAAACAAATAGCAAACTTCGTTGAATTTTGCCTCCATTAGTTGGATGCGGTTGTGTTGACCATATTCGCCGCGACGGGCATCAAGGCATACAAAATTTCGCTGTCGTAGGCTTCTCTCAGGTGCGTAGAAATTGAGTTGTGCTAGTATTTACGCAGTCGGTACTCCTTTTGGAACATCAGTCGCTTTCCTGCCTCCGGATTCAAAAACCAATTCATCTTCCATCTCGCATGACGTCGAATCACCGCTTCTATATCGAACGAATCTTCTCATGGACATCCAGGCCGCACTATAGAAAGTAATATGGAAGTCCTCAGTTTCTCTAACTCAGTCATGCCAGTTGCAGACAGCGTGCATCATAGTCGTCCTGGCCCTGGGACTAGATGTGTATTGGGGGTCTCCCAACCTACCCGTCTGGCAAGTACAATTTTCACCATTCACCTGCACTCGACCATTCGCTGCCTCATCCTAGTTCGAATTTCAGCATTCTATGAGCAGACCTTTATCAACAAGACCTTTTGACATCACCTACCGCATACCAAACGATTTAGCTCGCTTCAAAATCGGACGATATTTTTTTTATGTACACCCATGATGCTCCGTAGAAAGTAATGTGGGGGTTGCCAGTTCCTCCAACTTAGTCGCGCCTGTTGCAGCCAGTGCATTTCTAAGTCGTCCTGGCTCTGAGATTAGATGTGGATTGGGTTTCTTCTAACTTGCTATATATGTTTTCAGCACTCCATTCGACGTTGATTCTCCACACAATTTTGTCGTATCCTCTTCGATAGTTTGTTTGTCTTACTTCCTCAAAACTAGTTCACAGAATGAAAACTCTCGCGCAACCAGTTTGTCTCCTTCAAACAATTCCCCTCCAAATACAAAAAAACCTTACTCCACTTCCGTAGAGAACTTTGCGTTTGCTTTTGGTAACTCATTTTACACTCGCCAAAGAATGCGTTCTAAGCTATGTGCACGCGGCTGAAACCAACGGTGTTTACTTTTAAAAGTATATTCGCTGTTTTGTTTAGTCGTATTTCTTATCCTCAAGTTAAGTTGAATAAATCCTTACCAACGGATATCTGCTCAAAACTGAACATTAAAATAATAGATTAAACCTTGATATACATCCGACGGTCTTATGTATACTTCTACCTAATTTCAGATAATTTTGCATAAATTACAACTACCGTGTGAGCTTTCAGTGTATCGATATAATGTCGGCTCACATCCTCATGCTTTGTATTTTGGCAGCTGATTGATCAGCGTTGTCAGGTTGATTTATACAATATCGGTATTGCTCATTAAAACATATCGGTATTTATCGGTATAAAGTAAAATTCAGATTTTTTTTCAAGTGAACTATAGTTTAATTTTGATATAAGATTACAATATATTTCGGCGATCATTTTTCTTCTATTTTAAAATTTTATATGAACAAAGTTTGACGCAAACATAAAAAATAAAATAAATAATGCATTTGCCATTTTTTTATTTTTACCATCTCGAGGTTGAATATGTATACCTTGAATAAATATACTTAACAATATATATTTTTTAGAATACACACTTCTTAAGATGTAATTAAGATAACAAAAATCATGTACAGTGATAAGGTTTTTGAGCCAACTCCCGTTGTGCTAAGCACCTCGCTAAGCACATCCCTTTTTTTTTTTTAAATAGATTTTGACACAAAAACGGATTAATTCTAGTGTAAACCGCTTCCAATTTTATACACTTTTCCATACATACCACTGGATTTGTTAGTCACGAAAAGCTAAGATATGATCGATTATTCAACACTGCTGCTTGAGCGCATAGTGTATAGTTGATTATTTTGATTTTTTTTGCTTGATAGAACGAAAATAGGCGAAGTAGCGCTCTACCCTATCAATAAACTGATTTTTTTTTAAATCCCATATTAAAAAGCATAAATGTATAAAGTAGTTTTGCTTGTTAATATAGAACTGATGAGTTTATTTTGCGTAAAATTACAACCTGTTTTCATTTGTTAACGCATTTAATATCATAATTTAGCTCGATAGTTTTATCACAACCATACAACCATAACACTCCAAATTTGTTCATCGTACGTGCATTTAAGACTAATTCAAGTGTTTCTCGTGTTAAGTTTCGAACGGGCGAACAACATATAGCGATTTCTCTTCTTTGATCCGAAAATAATTGATAACTACAGGTAAACGAGTTGGCATATCCGTTACGATAAAGGATAACTCTGTCTTGCAGGTTAAATACTGAAACTTGCTTTGACTAAGATACTATTATCCAAAAATCGACTAAGAGAAATTGATCAATGCAATTACCTCCGCATGAAACTCAAAGCGATGTTTGATAGTTGGCATTTAATTCCCTTGCGTTCGACGTATAAGAAATGTTATATGTATTGTGGCTATCTGTGGTTTTATTAAATGATACGAAAATAGATGCCATTGGCTAAAGGATAATGTTGGAACTTAACACTTATGAAATGTTATGTGTGACTGAATGAACTGGTTACTTACTTTTTTTTTTTTTTTTCGATTAAAGCCTTTTTATTCCTTTATTTTGTTTTTTTATTTATTTAAATCTGGTGCAGTTTTAATTGAGAAAATATTTTCCGAAAAATAATTAATTAGGGGTAAGAAGTCTCAAAAAACACGCTGATAAATAATAAACCAAATATGATGTTGAAATAACTTTCATAAAAAATCGGTTTTTATCGGTATAAAAAGTTGGAAATCGGTATTTTCAGAGCCCTTGTCGGTATATCGGTATTGAGAAAAAAAATCGGTATAAATACCGATAAATCGGTATACCTGGCAACGCTGTGATTGATGCATATCGAATTTTGACACATCAACTTGTCAACATATTTATTGTTATTGTTATTGTTGGTCTACCTCAGTCACTACAAATTTCACGACACATCACCAACAATATACGTTTCCAGGACTTCCAGGACGCACCTTAGAAAGCTTTTCAGGAGTTCCCAGTTCCTCTAAGTTCCTTCTTCTTAGTCATCCTGGCTCTGAGTTTAGATGTGGATTTGGGGTCTCCCTTCTTACTATGTCATACAAACATAAACGTAAATTTTCGCTGCCTGATGCTGTCCCAAATTCTAGTACCTCGAACTGCTCGTCCTCGCCGGCAAGTTGACATGCCAGAATCGCCCTTTCTACCTCGTACGCAACTATAGTCTGCCAACCCTGATAATTCCGAACGTGTCACCGGTTGTGTTGGAGCTGCCCCGCTCCAGAAGTTAGGACAGCAGTGCAATGATGTGAACCTAGCCCTCGTAGGCCCCCGTCTTGCGTATGCTGATGACCTGAAGATCTATTCACGAATCCGATTAATCAAGGATTGTCACCTCCTACAACAGCAGCTACAAATCTATGCTCACTGGTGCACCCTCAACCGTGTGATGGTCAATCCGGAGAAGTGTTCGATGATCACTTTCTCTAGAAGAAAGGAGTCGATTCTATCCGACTATAAGCTTCAAGGCACGGTTATCAAACGTACGACTTACTTAAAATATCTAGGAGATATTTTGAATTCTCAGTTGACGCACAAGCTTCATATCTCGTACATCGTGGACAAGGCGTCAAGAGCTCTAGGCTTTATTTTTCGGAAGACTAAAGACTTCTTCTATATTTACTGCTTGAAGTCCCTTTATTGCTCCTTGCTGCGGTCGATTGTGGAGTATTACTCTGCAGTCTGGAATCCAAGCTATATTAATGGCGCCAATAGAGTCGAATCTGTTCAGTGCAGGTTCTTACGCATCGCTTTGCGATGGTTGCTTTGGAGAGAACTGGGTCGTTTTTTGGATCTCAAAACGAATGAATTTTTGTACGAAAGCTTGTGAGAAAAAGTTCTTCGTTTCGAAATACAAAATATGGCCCCTGTTCTAAACGCCGTGTTACGAGAGTCGTTGTCGATTGATCGATCTTGCACCGCTTCGGCTTTGTCGTCCAAGGCTCTCTTTGCTGCAGACATTTTACAAGGCCAAATCGATTGCAGCCTCATCTTGGTTCAGATTAATATAAACGTTCAACCACGGGCATTGCGCAGTATGGCGGTCCTGGGTGAAGTAAAGTATATCTTCACATGATCCGCGTAGAATAGATGGCACCCCAGTAGAACCCCAGTATTTCTGATAACTCGTAGATTAAAATAGAATAGAGAAGTGGGCCCAAGCTGCTCAATTGTGGAACGCCCAAAACGATTGAACATTATGTTATTGATCCCATTTTTACGCAAAACCGACAAAGATATGATTCAAACCATGTTATAAGATCTCCAGAGATCCCCAAAGTTTTAAGCTTTAGAAGAAGTACACCCAAAATAAAAAAGCAAGATTGTAATGCAATTTCACATGATTTGGTTTCATTTCTCGTAATGGATCGTAACTTGGAGAAAAAATGCAACATTGGTCGTGGGCAAAAAAGCAACACATCAATTCGATTAGAAAAATTCAATGTGTGCGTGAGGTTGTGCAGTTGAATAGTAGTAGTAAATTCGATGGCCCACAAAAAAAAGATCACAATCCGCTACTGAGAATCGAACCGCAACCGTCAGCATGACGGCTCTTCATTGTAACCATCCAGTCACCATAACAGTTGAGGTGATCGGAATGAAAGCCCTACAGTTGCTTCGGTTGTCAAAGCACTCAACGTTACAACAATGAAGCCAATATCGGTCGCACACACTTACATGGCTTCGTTTATTTCATAAAACGCAATGGTGGTCTGAGAGAGATGGGAATGTGATGACGAGTGAAAATAAAAATAGAACAGCGAATAGCAATAGTGGCGAAATGGCGTAGCGGCGTTCTGTGCCACCTAGATTGAGAAGTTGTAGACGGTTGAACAAAACCCAACGTTAGCTGCGACTGTCGAGGCACTAGGCAATACAGCGATAACCGCTTGCAACACACTTACATGGCTTTGTTTATACCATAAAAGCTTTGTGGACTCGTGATGGGCAAAATTGCCTTTCATAATCATGCAGATTTCTCAAGATATGATTGCAAAAACTGCAATTGCATTTTGCTCCAATTTCAATTTTGGGTGTATCCTATGGCTAAAGGCAGCTTTATGCTCAGGTACATAACATCAACTTGTGAATCGGCATATAAGTCACGCAGGCAATGAGAGAACCGCACAAGGTTTGAAGAAACTGATCGCTTGGGATAAACATCGTGCTGGTTAGCAGATATATAATTTCTGAGCACATGAATGATGACAATTTCAAACACCTAGGGAACATGCACAGCAAGTGAAGTAATGCCTCGATACACATTCTGTTAGTCACCTTTTGTGAACAGGGAATATAATGGATAGTTTCCAGTTCGTTGGGAATCTTTCTGTAAAGAGATGTTGGATGGAATTCTTTCTGTTGATGGTTGACAATAAATGTTTCTGAGCTCACAGACAAGTAGCCACCGTAACTAGTATTGCACGTACACCCAAAATAAAAAAGCCAGATTGTAATACAATTTCGCATGATTTGGTGTCATTTCTCGTAATGGATCGTAACTTGGGAGAAAAATGCAACATTGGTCGTGGGCAAAAAGCAACACATTAATTCGATTAGAAAAAATCAATGTGTGCGTGAGGTTGTGCAGTTGATTAGTAGTAGTAAATTTAATGGCCCACAAAAAAAGATCTCGATCCGCTACCACCGAGAATCGAACCGCGACCGTTAGCATGACGGTTCCCTCTTGTAACCATCCAGTCACCATAACAAGTTGAGGTGAACGGAATAAAAGCTCTACAGTTCCTTCGATTGTCGAGGCACTCAACGTTACAACAATGAAGCAAATGTCGGTCGCACACACTTGCATGACTTCGTTTATTTCATAAAACGCAGGGTGAACTCGACGAGAGGGAGATGGGAGTGTGATGACGAGTTAAAATAAATATAGAACCCTTGACAGTGGAATAGCAACAGTGCAGTGGCACATGGCGTAGCAGTGTTCTGTGCCATTGTCTCACCCATATTGAGAAGTTGTTGACGGTTGAACAAAAACCCAACGGTTGCTGCGACTGTCGAGGCACTAGGCACACAGCGATAACCACTTGCACACACTTGCATGGCTTTGTTTATACCATAAAAAGCTTTGTGGAACATGATGGGCAAATTTGCCTTTTCAGAATCATGCGGATTTCTCAAGATATGATTGCAAAAACTGCAAAATTGCAATTTTGCATTTTTTGCTACAATTTTAACTTTTGGGTGTAGGTACAGTAGTCAAGTAACAATTTTGGTTTTGTAAGGGTTCTGAAGAGCATGAATTAGACTTCAAGAGTGCCTTGAAACCATGATAAAACCAGCAATGTTCTTTGGGTATTGACGATAAACAGTCCGGAATTTATAAGTTAAAACCGGATAAATAAAACCGATAAAAAAACGACAGCGTTGTGTTGCGCTGACGCGTCCAAACAACAACGTATCATCTAGAGACAACTCGTACTTTGTCAATGTTGCGGCCTTGGCATCTGCGCCAGTCATGCTTTCAATTCCATTAACAACGCTGGATCCGAACACGGTGAAATTTCTTCATGGTAATGAAGAATCACCAATCTTGCAGGAGCTCAGGGACCGAGTTTAGCGACTGTTTCGCGCATGATAAACACCATATTCAAGGTTAACCGATCGTTGTACACGGTCCCTGAAGATGATCAGATGTATTGCGGTTACCAATCCGTTGAAGGACTAGCAGAAGGAATTATATTGCCGGATATCCTCTGGCCGTTGAAGCTGACGGTAAGCCAATCAGGTCAAACTTTGGTAAGTCGAATAGGCGAATGATCTAAAATGCATCAAAACAACATGGAATTCCAAGATAAGCGTAAGACCTTGCATCATACTAGGTTTTAAAAATGCGATCAATTTCGTCATGACCCTTGGATAGGGTCAATCATCCGAGAGCAGCCGCGATTTAACGCGCGATGGGGACATTTTTGTTAGCCTCCTACAAATTCCCATGGGCAGCCGAAAGCTTCATTCCCGCAATCAGAACGAGCTATTATGTCCAACCCGAATGTTCAGCCCGAATAAAACTCAACCGATGTACAAGCGCCTAATGGCCCCGCATATACGGTTGACTTCTCATGGCCCCTCTTCAGAATTTCTGGGGACTCCGCTGATTGGCCATTCTCCATCTTCGGCTATCGCTCCACCACCGAATACACAAATGGAGAGAACAAACTTTGCTTACCGCGATGTTCATCGGGGCTAGCGCTTGGTGTTACCAGCATCAGTACCGCAGGTGATCGAGACCGTCCGAATACGGTTTGGAAGATCGAAGTTGTTATTCAAAGACTCACTCCGGAAGGTGCGTGAAATCTCGGCTCCAAGGTCCGACAGGCTCGAAGGGATCATCAAACTCGGCATGGCCGCGTTAGCTTTGTGCCGCAGACGAACGGATTCTCTCTAATCCTCTCTAATCCAAGCTTCTCATGGATGATGTAGACAGGTTAAAGCGCGGATTCCAATGCGGGGAACTCAAGACCCGTAGCGATTATATGGCGGCTGCGGTACCAGATGCTTCAAGCGTTGTGACGTTCGAACCGGAGGTGAAACGCAACGGTGGCCATGACCGTCTAAAGAGAAGATTCTAAGACTTCTAGCAAACCGGGGGACTCCTCGAGTGATACGCAGGAATCAGCGAAGCAGTACAATTACGTCCACTGCAACAAGAGTGGACTAAAAATACATTTAGTGATTTTAGTATGCAAGACGTTATTTTGAGACACCATGTTTCACATGTGTTATTTTCAGTAGATTTCTATTTTTGAATAATAGTTTTGATAATCAAATTAAAAATCTGGAAATTAATTTTCAAGATGTAATCGAGAATTACTTGGATGATTATCGTTCAAGGTGTTTTAATTTTTCGTGACAGTCACTGTTTTTCAAATTTGTATTTAACACCCTACCCATATCGTAAGTCGTAGTCTACGTAATAAATGAATGCTGTTTGGTTCCCTTTTTTTTTTTGATCTTATTGAAATGTTCACTTTTAATATATACTTTTTTTAGAAAATGATAAATGTACAATGAAAAATGCTCTTTATTAGTACGGAAAAAAAATCATTAATATTTTAGAAAAATCGGTATGAATCGGGCAAAAAATCACAAAGTCAATTCTATTAATAATGCTATTTTTTCTATCTATGGTACTTATCGAGTCCAATAAAACGGTATATCTGCCTACAATAACTGGAGTTATAAATCATCGAAAACATTAGCATACAAAATAGCTTCCAATTACATACAATTACACGGAACTTGTTCACAGATCCTGCTTACTTGCTTCTCTTGTTTTGTATCCGGAAATCAAAATCCTACCGATATAAAACCACTGATCCTCTTGACCAACGCACATATCTCCTTAGGCACAGACTCCGTCGGAATATATTCTGCACAACAGCCTGGCATGAGTGCTCTTTACTATTATTTAGGCCTATAATTTGAAACGATTTGCTTCGGAATAGATAAGCAGCTTTCCGAGCTCCATATATCGTGTGTTGTCGATTTCAACCGACCGTCAGATTTGAAATAGACACCGCAGACGGAAGAGGATACTGGGAAAAGCACCGACAAGTCAAGAGTCGAACTGCTTTTATTCCAACCATTGAACCAACAGCGACCATCGACGCCGGCTGCTTTCACTATTACTGCCCGATACGAAAGCAAAATTCCTTAAGAAGCCACTTTGTATGCCACCCGGAACATCGGCATTGCTGATGCAGAATTATAAAATTATGGAAATCGAGGGTCAATCGTAAAACATGTACATCTATGAGAGAAAGTTTAAGCTTTCATTATTTTTTGATTACTTTATCCCAGTGGGTCCTGTAAACGGGGGCTTGTTCGATTCGTGTTGTAAGTTGTGTTTTTATTGCTACTTAAGGATGTTCGATATAGTCAACAAGTCATGGGCTTAGAATTGAATCATGATTTTCGATCGGAGCTGTCCCCACATAGGATGCAGCAACCAACACCCGTCCGATAGGATTTTCTCGTTCACATGAAATATGCCTTTGTTCAGCTTGTGGGTTTCAGTGGAGTAAAGGAAGTTCATGCTAAGCCACAATTTATTCGATCTCTCCCTGGTTGAAGGCAGGCCCAATTCGTTTCAAATGTCTAAATGCTTGCTACCCATGATAAATACTGCCTTTGCTGCTTCAATGGTAATTAATAGCAAAACAGAAATGGATGACTCTCAGAAGAGTCATTCTGAAAAGGTTACCCAAATAATGATTGGGGACGTCCATTAATTACGTCACGCAAAAATGACCTTTTTCAACCCCTCTCCCCCTTGTCACGTTTTTGTATGGGCCATCAAATTTTTGTATGGATCGTCACGTTTTCCCAAACCCCTCCTTACTGCGTGACAATTTATGAACCTTCCCTTGCTTCCTATTAATTTGCGGACTGTTTTAGTGCATGCAGTGTGAAACATAGAGGATCTGCTTCAAAATTAGCTGCTTGTAATACAACAACCTAACAAATGTCTCCCTGGTGAGAGTTTGGAGGCGTATCATTCCAGTGAAGAGGATTATTTTCCGATATACTGATGCACAGTTAGTTTAGGATAAAAAAAACGTATCATCCATATCGGTTGTACAGTTGTTACACAATTTCAGGCCTCTAACAACCTGATTTTAATTTCCATTCAGAATTCACAGAAATGATATTATACAACCATTTGTTGAAAATTAAGTTTATGCAAACGGTGTGAATCCCATTTGAACGAGATCAACTTTCATCGGCCTTTGTAAATGTATGAAAATGAAGGCTAACGAAAAATTCATACGGCCTCTCGGATTTGCTTCCTACCTTTAGGGCCACTTGTGAAATAGAGAAGCGAGCAGTGAATCCACTATGTGTGAGGATTTTTTGAATATTTAAAATTTAATCAAATTCAATTTCCACTTCGCTACCGCTGACGGCTTTTAACTTTCCACTTGCTGGAGGGTAATCGGTAAGGGAATGAATGCTAAACAGGTTGAAGTCATAGATGGCAGGAAGACTTCTTGGATTCCCTCAATAATGGTACGCTTTTTTTACTGACGGTGTCTTACTTTTGGCCACATTTTAAATTCAATCAAGAAGCGAATTCCCATTCTCATGCGTGATTTGCTAAGGTATAAAAAAAAAAAGAAAAACAAAGATGCAACAACAACATGCCTACTGCGATGGTTTCTAACCACGATGATTGAAAATTTGTTATCGTGAATTAATTTTTGTTTACACAGCACTACCAATAGATTTAAAACTTCATTAAAAATAGGGGAGCGTCCATTTCTATACCTGTAGAAATCTTTGGTGGTGCCACTTCTCACGGCACTACTGAATCTGCGAAACTATTTACTGACTTTTTCTAAAGCGTTTATACTTCAATTTTCCCACCGGTTTCCTAGAAGCTTGTGGGAAGCTTGCCAACTTACACGATTGATTTCTCAAGGCCTACATTATCAGCAGCAGATATTGAACAAGGTCTGAGAACTATAGACTCGTCGAAGGAGCCTGGTCCGGACAAGCTGCCTCCTGGGTTTGTCAAACGATGTGTCAATGTACTTGCAGAACCTGTTAGCTATTTATTCAAACCTTTCTTTGTCAGAATGAGTTTTTCCTGATGCAGGATAACTGGTTGCGGTAACGCCTATACACAAATTTGGTAGCACACACTGCGTGGAAAATTATCGTCCTATTTCAATTCTGTAGTGTATCTCTAAGATCTTGGAATCATCGATTATTCACAACACAATATATAGAGCCTCTCAGTCTGTCATTTCCAAATTTCAGCACGGTTTTGTAAAAATCGATTAACCGTAACTAACCTCATGTCATACGGCAGCTCTCTCTACAGTAGTCATGAAGACCGATACCAGCTTGACAGTAAATACATCGATTTTTCTAAAGCCTTCGACAAGGTACCGTTTGAGTAAACGCTGAAAAAGACTGGAACGAATAGAATTTCCTGGATGGCTGATAATCTGGTTATGCCCCTATCTCTATGGTAAAGTTTGTTCCGATCATAATTTGGTCGACTTAAACTAGACGCATTTTCTTTCATCGTGCATTGAAAATTTTTGCACACTCCTCATTTTGAAGATTTGTGCGTGTAGCATCATGCCTCTATTTTGATTTTGAGATTCAAAATGTCGTCGAAGGAAGAGAAGCAACGTATCAAAATTTTGCACGTGCATGGCGAAATTCCAAACTTCTCTCACGTCAAGTTGGCGAGTTTGTTGAATGTGGCTAAATGCACTGATACTAAGTATTAAAAGTGTTCGATGAACGTTTGTCGACAGCCAGGAAAGCTAGATCGGGTGGCGGGGGGGGGGGGTGGGGGGTGAATGGAAAGCCAGCGACGACAGAAAGAGAAAGAGTTGCCCGCTGTTTCGAACGGAACCCCAACCTCTCCGTCCGAGATGTCGCAAAGAAGCTGGAAGTGGTGCCTTCAACCGTGGATAGTGCTAAAAAACTTCATTGATTGCTTGCAATGGTAAATCTTCATTCCAGGTTGATTCATCTTCCTTCAACCACGGCGCACTTTTGAATCAGAGATGATTTGCAACCACTTCGGCCGGTGTTAGAGCACGTGATGCTAGATCTCCGGGGTTGTCCTTGATAGCAATATGATGCCAGCAGCTACGTGGTATATACTCTAAAATGGCAGCTGTCCTGTTGGCCACAAAAGTTTTCCACTTACGATGATGAGATGCCAACCACTGAAGCACAATGCTCGAATTAGTCCAAGTCCAATGGTGGACCTGTACGTGCGGCAGGGCTTCGGTGCTTTGGCGCATTAATTCTGCTAAAAAATGTGCACCGTTCAGCTCCAGGCGGGGTAGCGAGACTTGCTTTATAGGTGCTACCCTTGATTTAGCAGCAACCAGTACCACCGACACGTTGCCTTGCTCTTCAATCGTCTCCGCATAGACCACAGTTGTATACGCCTGCTCGGAGGCGTCAGAAAGTCCGTGAATTTGAATTCGACAACGATTAGGAAAGATACATCGTGGTATTCTGATGGCTTCAAGTTTTGATAGGCTTTGTTTCTCCGCTTCCCATTCACCTTCGACGACAGATGGCTAAGGATCATCCCACGTGACGTCAAAGAGCCAGAGATGCTGGTAGAGAATCTTTATCTTCACTGTTATTGGAGCTAAACATCTCTGGGTCAAACAGCCTGGCTGAGTCCGAAATAATTTGTCGTTTTGTATTGACACTAATCTGGGTTGTCTCGGAATACGATGCACTGGTAGTCACGATCCACCGGGTGTACCAATGTCTGGCGGTGGGAACGGAACATCAAAAAGATCAGCGTTGTTATTTGGTCCCGCTAACAGCCTGTTATTCAACGAACCACCTGATGATGAAGCGCAGGAGGCGTCAAATACAACGCGTTTGTTGTCAAACTGTCGGCCTTAGTTACCACGTGGTGTGGCATATAATAGCACTCACTGGTGTTCTTTTCGATCTGATCAGCTGGGACTTCTTCCATGTTCCAAATACTCGCGCATGGAAGAAACATACTGTAGCTGGATCTCTGACTGAACTCGCCTCTCGATGGACTTCACACGCTTCGTGGCAACAGCGAGAGAATCACTGAGCGGTAGCTTCGAAGCACCAAACGGCAATCTTACGATGAAGCGTCCTGTTTCGTCTCGTTGCAGTGTAGAACTAAAGTGACCTGCTGCTCAGATGGAGTAAGCGGTGTTGCCTTGAAATTTTCCTCCTGCTACCCAAACCGCTGCAAGGTGCGGTTCAAATCCGCCATAACGTGCAGGATGAGAACGGCATGGTTGCTCTGGATGACTTTCGAAGTGTCGCATCGTTCTCGTTCGGGCTTCTTCACTACAGGACACAGCAACGTGTGGTGACGCTGTTTACACTCATGGCACATCGATTTAGAAGAACTCAATTTTACTGAATTTGACGGCTCTAGGCAATTAAAACACAGTCTGGCCTTCTGAATAAGTTCACGCCTGTCTTTCACACTCATGTTCTTGAATTCTTCACACTGGTGCGTTTTGAGCTCACTGGCGCACTTCACGCACTTTTTCTTCACAGCGTCTTCAACTTCGTTTGCACCGGTTTAGTCGTCTCCTTTATCGTTTCATTCGTTGGTTTCTTAGAAAATGCCGAACATGTCTCCAGCACTTCGCAACGCTTCTTTAGGAACTGCAGACGACGACTTCCTGAGACCAGCTTGTTCCCGTCTACTTGTCCAACTTTTCCAGCATAACATGAATCTGCATTAAACCCCTTTGGTATACTCCTCTCCCAGTGCATCCAACTGCTGGATGACTTCGTCGGACGTTTTAACCAGTCGTCGCAGTGATTGCGATGTAGCTTGTGTTACAGGGTATTGATCCATGAATTCATGCACCATCGAAAACACTGTGTAGCGCTTCTTGTCGAAGTGGTCGGTTTGGGTGCTCCGAGTGTTGCAATAATTTACACCAGAGATTACTTATCAATCTCTTAGCGTTTGTACGCCCGTTCCGGCATCTACAACATCTTGGCACTATTAGATAACAATCAGAGCATCGCAAGAAAGCCCGGTTCCAGACGGCCGATGAACCTGAGCGACAAGAAACTCCAAAGGATGCTGAAGAAGACCGAGGGAATCGCTTCGTGCGCTTGGCCGGGAGGTCGGTTCAATCGGCCGAACAGTAAAAAGTACCTGGCAAACATGAACATACATGACAGGAAGCGTAAGTCGCGTCCACTGGTTTCAGAGCTGCAGGCAATAACGCAGCGGCAGCGGCTGACTAAGATGGTCAACTCAATTTTCTCGGCGAATCGCGACGTGGCGGTGGCGACGAGACCTATCTCATCCTGGATGGCAACGACTGGCAGGGCACTTCGTATTTTACTTCCCCCACGAAGGAAGTGAGCTTCGAGGTACATTTTATTTCAAACACCAAGTTCTCCAAGAAGGTGTAACTGTGGCTGATTATCAGGAAGAAGGGGATGTCAAAGCCGCTCTTCTTTCGCTACGGACTGGCCGTGAACAGGGAAATTTATAGCACCAAATGCCTGCCGGAAGTTGCGTCGTTCATCAAGAAATACCATAAGGGCGAAGACGCGGTGTTCTGGCCGGATCTGCCGTCGTCCCACTACACGAAGCGATCGTTGGAGGAGATGGAGCGGCTGAATATCGATGTGGTACCCAAGTCGGCGAAACCGCCAAACGTCCCCCAGCTGCGTCCCATCGAGAATTTCTGGGATTATCTGAAGCGTTAGATCTAGATTGATAAATAAAACGAAAAAAGAAATCAAAAACATGTCTACACAAAAAAAATGTTCTGGATAACTACCATAAGGCCGCTCGCAAGGGCGTAGAATTTTTTTGCAAGTTACCCTGAAATAATTACCTTCCATTGTGTAATTTATCAAAAGCAATTATCTGACTTTGCTTTTTTTTATCACCATCCGAAAAAAAAATCAATTTTTTTAATGCAAACGTTGGATGCGAAACTATGCGACTCTATAGTATTACAGCAGGATCGATTGGCGCAAGTCGTCTTGACCGGTTTTGAACTACAACGAGTATGTTTAAAAATTAAACAAAGTCTCGATATACTATAACTGCACAATGCTCAACGACCATGTACTTATTTAGCATATTGAATCTATATCGATGATCGTAGTTGACTGTAAGGATTGTCTAATAGTTAATTCTATAAACTGAATGCATGAAATATCTGGTGAATTGTAAAATCGGTCTCAGTCTCACCATCAGTGGAATAATTCTAGTTTTTATATTGCATTAGGAACTATATATACAAATAATTGTGAACGTCGCCTTACAAGTCGTTTATTTCAACAAACTTCATAATTAATTAACTTGACGATCAATTGAAAAGTGCCTTCAGCAAAGTAGCTTTTGAGCAAATATGTCGAATATAGGTACTGTTCGAGCATTTCCCCTGATGCTCTCTATGCCGAATAGCAACGGTCGTCTCTCCCCCTCCACGATAGTTTGTAAAATTTACCAAATTTACCAGTCGACAACCGTATATGCATGTAGTAGAGCCAGACAGACAGTCTGTCTGGCTGATTATCCGCCTGTCTGTCGAAGCTGTTGCTGTTACCCATCATTTCGTCCTTAGTAATGCAGTGCTGACTGCAATATTATCGTTTGCCGGGTGATGTAGCTGGAAAAAAATACCCATTTCCCATAAATCGACTTCCGCTCATATGTAACTACACTTTCGACACGTATCGTAAGCCGTCGTCACTGACGATAGCGGATGCAAAACTACCAACTACACAGAAAAAAAATTAATCTGGCTTCTGGCAATCTGGCTTAAATTTACTTGAAATATCCTATTATTTTCTGACAAATCTAGAATTCCCTTTATGGGGATTAGATAAAGCAGAAAATTAAATGTTTCTTTTTATCTGTGTATGTTTTCTTCACTCGCACAGCGTTGCAATGATGGTAGGTAGGGCCTGTCTTTTGCATACAGACGGTTGCTATAGCTACTGTAGGCAGGTCAGCTTCGCGTGTGTAGCGATGTCGAAACAATAACGACACTGAAACCGGGTATATGACAGACAACACGGACGAAACTTAATTCCATGGGTAAAATAGATGGAACATAGAGCCACAGACATACGGACATAGAGCTCACGATTTCATTTGTCGAATGTTCTAACTAAGAAGAATTATTATAGTTATTGATAGAAGGTTATTGATAAAAGGTTCCAGGCTGCCCAAAAGCTTTAAATTTCACGGTAGTTGTCTGCATGTCGACAATATCTCTTTTTGAAACGGAGATTAATCCATATACAATAACAACTATCCACTTTTGTCAATAGCGTTGGAAACTTACTGGTATTTTAGAGTAGAAGGCTTTGTTAGGAGTGTATCGAAAAGTTGTTATAAACCTAGTTATTAACCTTTTATTTTTAAATAGAACCGAAAACTGTATTAAAACACAAAATTTCAATGCAATGTATCTCATTATAGATTAACACGTTAAAACATCGACGGAATTAACAAATAAATATATCAGAATGCTGATATCGGAAATATGATCGTACGCCTTTCATCAAATTCAGCACAATGGTTTTTGTGCACGTTCTGAACGCTGCTGATCAGTTTTTTTGAGGTCTTATGCTGGCCATTGTCTAGTAGCGTTCGATCGGTTGCAGTTGGGGACAGTTTAGTGGGTATATATATATATATATATATATATATATATATATATATATATATATATATTATATATATATATATATATATATATATATATATATATATATATATATATATATATATATATATATATATATATATATATATATTTCAACCATTGTCTGTCATATCAGTCTGTGCAACCTCGAGTTGAAGTCGATTTAGTTACCTTTCAAAGGATGATGTTATCTTGTGGCTGTTGAATCCAGAATTTTCATCTGCAGAAGTTTGCTTGAGGACTTGAGGAATGAAGTTCATAGATTGGTAACATGCGTCCATAGAAAACTTGTGTCAAAAGGTTCCTTGGGCTAAGCCAAAGTTCTAATGTGATCATGCGAACCTCTAGTGTAATTATGACAAGTGCTTTTTGAGTTTCAAAGCTTTACTGTTGTACTTATTGTTATGTAGGTACAGCCTTTAATAGCTTTCAAGATGAGCTATTAAAGGCTGTAGCAATAGTAATAAAAACTCTCCGTCTGACCAACGCTTAAAGACTGTAACTATCCTCCTGTCGAGTGATCCAAAGTGATCAATACTCTTTTATTTAAGGAATGATAGAAACGTGAGACTAGATGCAGCTCACATGCAACATTGCCACATGTCAGTTTTTTTTTGGCACTGTTGTGGATGGCTACTCTCCCGAGTAACACATCTTCATTATTTTATGTTAAATAAACTTCTTTATAACAAAATCTAGTCATATAAAAGTATTTTCAACCGTTATAAAACTTGTGTGTTGCTTGAGCTTTTCTATCGGTATTAACCATAAATATACATTGGAATGACGTTAACGCGTCGGAGTTCATCCCGAAAAATAGTTTTCTTTAAAATAATCTCGTTGAATCTCATGAAATGCAGTCCTATGGAAAGTTTTTCTATCGTCGACGAGTGAAAAATGGAGTGAGAAGCATGACGTCTCACGACAAGCATTTCTCGCTGTGATACTTGCCAAAAGAAAATGAAGGTAGACGATAGGCTAATCAAAAACTGGAAAAAACCTAAGCCGCTTCCACTGTTCCACGGCCAATCGGTCGAAATGGTTGGAGCAGAATATAAATGGTGAATCAAAATATAATAAGAGGTACTAAAGCACTTGCTTACTTATTTATTGATCAAAGATTGATATATTTCAGAATGAGGCAAAACGACGCCTGCCAAATCACTCCAGTGTCATTCTAGTCAAGTGGAAAAGAAAGAAGTGAAGTAAAAAAATTGATGGTCTCAGCTTCTACAAACTATTTGAGGAATACGACCTGTAAACGTGCATAAGCGTGAACCCACAGAACTCTACATTTAAACACTTACACATTTCTTGCATTTCAGGATCAACCGAATGAAGATGATATATAATAGATACGAATGCTTGTAGTATTTTTCATTTACATAAATATATACACTATTATATAAATATTTCATAAGAATGGGAGCGACCATCAGAGCACCATCAGAGTGAGAATGCCAACTTCCCATTGCTAACAGTTTGTGAATAGAGGGTGGACTCTTCTCCCCGCACATAGGGGCATCCTCATGTTAGATGGCTTGGTCTTTTGACCAATTATTCAATCTTGTTGTTGGAAGGAGATTCTTTATATCCCTGTGGAAACGTATAAGTGATGTTCTCTATCGATCCACCCAACCCCTTTTTGCCCCTTCATACAATGGCATGATTAGGATAATCAGTGGTTATTAAAGCTTGATCAAGTCTAACAGCGAGGAGAGTCCATTGCTGCCGGACTTAGTTTCCGTGCTACAATAGGTGGTAGAACATATCATTCATCATACATCATATATTTTTCAGCCATTGTTGTTATAAGAATGGCACTGAAGAATTGAACTGCCATAATATGTAGAAGTGGGGCGCAATTTTCTGATATGGAGTTGGTCCAATTGTCACCGAAAAGTCAAAATGAAGGCTGAGCACTACAGGACCATATTGGATGAGCAGGTATTTCAACTGTTGGTGACGGACACATTATCATTTTTTAATTACAACTAGGTGCTTCCCATGATGCTATCTACATCCGGGGGAACGGTGTCTTCCAGGATGACAACGCTCCAATCCATTAAAAAGTAGTGCGAAGGCTACGCAAGTGATTTCGATAACCTTAAGTGTCCTGCTCAGTCACAGGACATTAACATCATTGAACCATTGCACAGTGGTCCAGTAAGCTACTTTAGGCGGACATGAGGTTTTCAATGGAAACTTGTGGACTTAGAGCTTTGGTTACTTCCGAGAACTTGTTGCAAACTTATTGTACTACAATTTGTATGAAATTATTTTTTTCTTGCATTAAACGCAATGCACGTATACTCTAACTTTTTTATGAGCCAATATCATGAGATGATATGCTGGGCAAAGTTGTAGAAATTATTATTATAAAAAACTTTGTAAAACATATTTTTTGTCTAGCTTCAAAGCCTACTGCGATAATTCCGAATTTTAGTAAATAATCGTTTTTCGACTAAAAGTCAATTATTTTTAACTTTTACCAGCTTGCTTATCGAAATTCGCAACCCTTCTAAAAGTCGTCAACCTGAACCGTTAAATTGAAGCAGAAGCTTTTGGACAATTTGCTCAAGATACATTTAGGATGTATCGTGGATTGTACGGTTGGCATGCGATTTCCCCTACAGTGTATAAGCTACTATTACACGGTAGCGATATTATCAGGATTGCTGCACTGCCTTTAGGGATGCTGAGTGAGGAAGCCCAGGAAACGAGGAATAAGTGCATAAGGAAATTTTGGGAACGGCATGCAAGGAAGTTCAACCGTATTGTCAGCTTGGAAGACGTTTTCAAGTGGCTTCTTCTCACCTCCGATCCCGAAATCTCAATTATCAACAGACGTACAACTTGTGGTGAGACACAGTTTGATGTACCTGAAAAAGCTCGAAACTGAATAAAAAATAACTAATATCCTAATAAGCGTTTTTCTATGAAAACACGTGTAAATTGTCATATACTGAACAGAGTTCTGTGTGTTTTGATTCTATTTGAGCTCCTGATGTATGTTTTTATTGAAAACTGTATGTTACAGAAAGTAGCTTTAAAAAAGATAGAAAAATATCATCTCTCCCAAATTCTCCTTAAACGTACTCTAAGGTGTGTTGAATTAAGTTATAGTATGCCATATTTTTTTCAGGTGCTCGTGTTCATGTTGTAAGGCCTATAGTATGGCGTAAATTTAACTGAAAATTTACTATAAAATGAAAAGAAGAAGAATTACAACTATAGTGTATTCAGCAAAATAGTATCAAATATCTGAACGAGCAACTTTGTAGAACATAGCAAGCTGGTAAACGTTAAAAATAATTGACGTCATTCAAATTCTCTACAGCTCCATCCCCAGGCGGATTGAATCCGTCACGGAAGCGGATGGAGGACCAACTCGCTACTAATAAAACCCACTCTTCCAAAATTATTCGAATTATTGCTTGCTTATCCGAACCAAAGCTAAATCAATTGATCCTTAGAAGTACCAGGAGTCAAGTTCAGGCTAGACAGTGAATTTTATAGTCCATATTTTGTGGTTAAATCGTAATTGATCTTTACTACAGGCTTTGTCAAGTCTATCAAAATCATAATTATGAAAAATCATAAAGATAGAGCTGCCGCACGGCATGTTTTGGGATAAATGCCGAACCGGTTGCTACTATAGGTTCACCCTGACATGTTCCGGTGGTTCCGGGAGAAGCCAATATGGTCAAGTATCCACTTTAAGTTTATAATAAGGTTTGTGATGAAAAACTACAAAGAAAGAGCTGTCACATGGCATGCTTTGAGTAAAACAAAGAGTTAACCGCATCCAGGACTCTTTATCAAAACCTGATTCAAGGAAATGGCCATATCTTGATTAATTTAAAGCCGGTTTTTGTAATCTACATTTCATTCGCTTGGTAAATATTTTGATTTTTTCGTGTGTTTTATAAACCAAATAGTTTTACAACAGCATCTTGTACAAAATCTTATCACAAATTTAACATGTGAGATAGCCTCTCCGGAAACCCGGAACAACTTCGGTGTCATGGGGCCATTTCCAAATATGTTACCAAGATATAAAACTGCATTAAATCTTCAGTCGAATGCTTTTTGGCGAAATTAAATCAGATAATATCTATTTCAATTCGGAATTGCTGGAATAGGGTTTGCATCCAGTTCACGGCAGATCCTGATGTGTTTTTTGCTGACCATAATTTTCACTCGCTCGTTTTACACTTGCTGAATGCACCTTTTGGCAATCGAATTATACGTTACATCCTTCTCAGTACACCAAGTGTAAGAATTTTTTTATATAGTCAAAGTGCAATTCCTAGTTCTAGTTCAATCTAGCCAAAAATGAATAATAAAAAGAAACGAAAAAAATGTGATAATGAAAAGAAACGAACCGAAATAGGCTTTTCGACTAGTGAAAAAAACGTAATACAAAAACACACTAAGGTTTTTTTTTGCACGGGGGATACGTTCCACTTTTAGTATGTAACCGTGTAAAAAACGACTAAATAGAGTTGATAAATTCACATGCTTGAACATTTTATATTGCTTCGATTCAGTGGCGTACCCAGAAAATTGTTCTGGGAGAGGTTTTTCTATATGAATTTAAAATATACGGAAATCAATCAAGACTTTGAAGGAGACAAACATTGCTGTGCCTCAACATGACAGTTAAAAATCCCTTATTTCTAATTTTCTTTTTAAATATTGTTTTTTTTTTCAATCAGTTGTATAGATAGTAGTTTATAAAAATAAATTCAACGCAACTTTTTATCAGCATCTTATCTATTTACAAACAAATGTTTATTTTCCTTCCCTTTTTTGACAGGACATCCAAAACTTCGACCTCATCAACGATTATGTCCTCGTGTACGAGCATAATCGCCAATCCGTTCAGCCGATCCTCTCCGGTGGTATTTCGCAAATATGTTTAAGCAATTTCAATGTGGAGAATGATTGCTCAGGTGTGCATGTGGTCACTGGAATTGTTGCCACTATTTGCAACAAACTGAAGATGGTTGGCATCAGGTCTTTTTTGCAAATCTTTAATGCATCCATTGCATCTTTCGGTGTGTGGCTCATCACCATTTGCTGCCAAAGAATTACTTCTCCAGAAACACCATCAAATCTGTCAATGCTGTAAAACTTTGCCAGTTCCTCTGTTGCTCGTGTCATCTCCAGTCTGCTTGCATTTGTTTTTAACAAGATTTGAAACGGTTTCATAATGTTTTCATGTTTTTTAAACTTTTGTTGCAGAGAATGGGTGGTATTTTCCACGAATGGTATGAATAGAAATTCTCCTCCTCAACAGATTCCGCTTCCAAATAGTCCTTGTGGGCTTTTCTCTTCCTTTCCTCCAACAGGGACATCCAGCTCTTCACAAATAGTCACTATCCTTTCGTATATTTCACGGAAGTGCTTAGACGCGTCTTCTTTTATGGCCAGTAATGAGCTGCTGATCGTCGAAGCGGACTCTACTGCAACAGCTAAATCAAGTACTTCAGACTGCAGATAAATACTGAGTGGAAGGGTAATTTCAAAAATAAAATCAATCGTCATCAACGTCAATATGAATCGAATTTTTCAATACTGTTCGTCAGCAACTGTGCATCTGTTGCTGACTTTTTATCGTTCCAGTTCGAAATTTCCTCCAATGCAGCGAGAACTGATGGCAATAGTTGTACGAATGATTTGAGCGAATAATGTAAAGCGCGTAGGACACATTAGCTTGAGTTTCTTACACTTAACCTCTTTTTCAGCATTTTCAATTTTTTCGTTCAAGACGAGTTTCCTTTTGGGTGAGTTGAAAAAGTTGTAGATAGTTTCAATGAGCACCATGCAGTGTTTGATCTGTTGAATGGCACAACCATCAGATATCGACAAATTCAATGAATGAGATAAACAATGCACGTACAGCGCCTTATGACACTTCTCTCGTACAATTATCATTACAATAGCAAATTATCTCATTAAAATTGCAAAATGTGTGAATAAAATTGTCAAAGTCAATAATTTTTTTCAGTGTGGATGCAGCGTGCGCAGCGTACCAGAGAAGCATACGCAAACAATTTCGCCATCGCCACGGACGATACACGAACGACAAAGCAGAAGAAGAATGTACGCTGGCTGTACGTTGAAACTCACTTGACACTAGCGGGCCGCCTAGGGCTAGTAGCGGCGCAGCCGGAAAAAAATTCTTGTTGAAAGCGTTTTTTGATGTAAAAGTTAATAACAATTTTAGGGCTCTGGGGGGGGTTTTAACCCTAAAACCCCCCCCGTGGATACGCCACTGCTTCGATTTTGTTTCTATGCGTTACCATTCCATGCAATGGTCAAAATACAGTTTTTATAATATTAAGTTTTTACACCAAAAATTATGATTTGCCATATTATTACTGTTGGCCGAAATCGTAAAATGTGATTTGAATCAGTTCGACAAGTTGTTCAGTTCTGGAGTTATCGCCGAAAACAACCCGTTTAAAAAAAACCTTAGTGTACGCTTAAATAATCTGAACTAGTTTTAGCTTAAATATTCTAGTGGCACGCTTGTTGCAAGTGGTTGGTGTATTGTATAGGTACAGCAATTTTCCATTAAACAAGCTCATAGCTTACCACTACACTTGAATTTGCATAGGAGAAATGCGTTCTCGTGGGTATTTAATTTCAATGAATATTTAGTTTTATATCATTACTATAGGAGGAATTCTATTTGCATCGCCTTTGAACGAATGTCTTCTGTTGTCACATATGAAGCTTTGTTTTTTGTGGAAAATATTATTATAATTATTAAAATCAACAAATCAAAACAATGATGTTCAATCACAGAGACCAGACGTTCATCTTCGGTCTGCAACTTGTGTAAAACTTTAAACCGATATTTCAAATGTATGTCCTCATGTTCCTGATAGTCAGCGCTTCAGTTGTGCGGTAACTGGCATGTAAATGTTTATCAATAAAAAGTTTAGCACATACCCGGAATAGTGTTGTTTGTTTTTCTCTGCACTAACTTCTTATACCGGCTGCCCATATTAATTTTTATGTTAGTTTTATGTTTATTTAATATGAAACCAATGTCTATTCTCTGCGGTTCAACTGATTGTTTATTGTTGCATTGGTTGGATCAACAATTTTTGGGCAAAACTTAAACGGAGTATCTGTTCTATTAATTTTGGGGCAATACGCAGGAGATGTTTATCAGGAGCAGGACACAAAAGATCTGAAGAACATGCCGACATTCATCTTTTCATCGGCCATGGCTAAGGTCTCAACCAACTGTCGTACGGTTACCGGACAGGTCGTCGAATTATTTTTTAGATGCCTTTTTGCTTACGTTTTTGAAATCATATATGAACTTTGATTTCAGGAATAACAAAACTAGTCAATTAAATCATAATATATGTAATTATTTTCTTTGTTCTTGCATGCAATCAATGATGACGTTTGAAATGGAAATATTCAAACAAAAACAAAAAATAAAAAATAACCCTTTTTTTGTAGTTTTATTAAAGTGGCTTTCAGCCTCCTGGGCTGGTTCGCCACTTAAAAAATAAGTCGATACTCCGGTTGCCAATCAATAGCTGTAATATTGTTCCTTGTTGCCTGCAAACAAAATTCCGACTAACACATACAAAAATTCTAAAAACCATATCTCTTTGTCTGTGATAGAGCTCTGTAGAGAATTTTGCCATCATCCATGGAGTAGTAATGATGAGAAGAACTTGCATGTAGCTTTCAGATAGTGAGTTCATCGTCGACTGGATGGCAGGGTAGAAAATTCAAATTGAAAATTTCGAATGAACTCTGAAATCTTTCCGGGATCACCATTCCCTATGATTGTATCATTATAAAGTCCGGTTTTGATTACTTTTGGGAAGTTTTCATTTCTTTTTTTTCCCTTTGTTTTTCTTCAATTGTTCATAATCAAAGCTAATGATTTCAAACCACGAAAGCCTACCGTTGAGTGCAAAGCAGGTGAGTATATTAACGAAATTTTTCCAAAGCTAAGGACAATGTCACGAATGGGTTGTGAAGAGCTGCAAGCAATGAAAGAAAGGAAAAAAGTGTAGAACACGAATCCACATACTATTGAACTAAATTGCTCACATTATTTGTTTAGATTACTCTTTTGCGTAGAAGCAGTTTTTATAAAAACCTCAAGCACAATTGGCGATTCAATTGATTCTTAGTTCACTAAATAAAGAAAGCTACAAAAACGTTCTACATCACTTACAATTTTTTAAGTAACTCACTTATTTTACCTTTGAATTGTACTTGCATCTACGCAACAAATTTTTAAAATAACTGTGCGCATCTGTCCTCCAACCGAACCTTTGTCGAAATGATCGAGTGGATGAAGTGTATGCACCAAGAAATTATGCCTATTTAAAAATCTAAACCCTCTAAGTTATTCAAAAATGGCTTCTCCTTAACTATTCTTTTGAAGCATTATTTAAAAATCGCACCAAGTGATTCGCATGGCAACGGTAATCATGGCGAATTTAAACCACCTTTTTCGAGTTCAGCCTCATGCTGTATCAGTGAAGCTTTAATAACATGCTCCATAAATGCTAACAAGGCACAAGGATGACTCGATTTGATCAAAACAAGCTTTTCAAGTTAGCAATATGAATATAATTATATTTCTGTAAAATTTCAAACTTATTGACTATTAACTACAAGAAAACGCAGAACGTAACAAAAGTTATTGGTAGGTGAAAAATGAGGTTTATTAAAGTCTTATTCTCAGTGTCATTAAAATCTCAAGTCTCAGTGGTGATAGAAAGAGGCAAATGAAAAATGGCAAGTATCGGGATTGAACTCCTGACCATCTGCTCAGTCAGCAGAACGGGTAACCACTGAGCTACCAAGCCACGTCAACTTAATAACTTATAAAAAAAACTAATAGGTACAGCCCCATTGGGTTGTTCGGAATGATGACGTAAAACTTCGCAACTTAATGTAAGCCATGCAGATTGGACAGTGCAATATTTTTTTAATAAACCTTTTCCGGCCTGAATTTTCCAAGCGTTATCGTACAAACAATTTGGTGTGTTCTGATCAAATTGGCGCTCAACATAAAAATGGTTGAAAAAAGTTGGATATATTTTTGAGATGTGCTAGGTCGTCATAATTGTCCTGGAGTTCAGAACTTAAGATCTACAGTTTTAACAGTAGTTTTATCAGCTTTACATTGCTATGATATATATTCAAACATATTTAATGAATGCCCTTGAAGACCAACCGACATTAAAAGATAATCTTGGGATATTCATGCCAAACAAACTAATTTTACTTTGCATAGCATATAAGGCTACTGTTTCAATTGTAGCCCTTTTGTTTTGAATATGGAAGTTACAGAATATTTATGGATATGTTTGAACAGTTATCGTAGTTTTGTTTAGTCCAATGGGCAACAGTTACTACTGTATATCTTTAGTTCTTAACTCAAGTCAGTTTTTATGAACTTGAACATCCCAAGATAATCTGATAATGACTAGTGATCATCCAAAAGACTCACTTAAGTTGTTCAAAAACATATTGTTCCTTTCATTGGTCCAGAAAGCTATAGTTACAGCTGTAGATTTTCAGTTTTGAATTCCAGGATAGTTTGGATAACCTAGAAGATTATCTCATAATGTCTGTTGGTCTTTCAAGGTATGTTTCAATACACAGCGTAGCTTGCATAGCCCAGAAAGCTTTTATTGCAATTGTTGGTCCTATGCTCTGATCTCAAGGATAGTTTGGATGACCCAGAACATGACATATTACTTTATACTGTTTGTTGACCCTTTAGAACATTAATTGAATATGTTTGAATATTTCTTGTAACTTTGTACAATATAGGAAACAAAGACGAGGTTCTTCGTCAAAATTAGTTAGCTATAGATAACTAGATATATATTTTACTGATTTCAATAATTTAAAAACATTACAAAGTTACTCTCTTTTATATAGCTTGTACGGGGAGCAATTGTTATCTGTTGTTCGTTTTATTTTTTTATCTTTTCAGACGAAGGCGATTTCAATTAGGAATTTGAAGAAGCTACAACATGACATCTTGGACATTTCTTCGAAGATTTGCAGAATCTTGCGAATGAGGTGTACAAGAAACCAACTGTTGCAGTTATCTACAATATAATGCTTGACTTGTGTTACGAGTAAGCAGTAATACAAGCAGAGTGAGCAGCATTTGGCGATATTATCAAATTATAAAAATCAATATAATTTACACCAAAATGTCATAGCATTAAGCATACAAATCAACATTATTCAATGTAAATCATATCTCAGGGTAAAAGAGGAGCCATCAAGGCACCCTCGTAAAACTATTTGAATTTTGACTGCTTCCTAGCTATTTTTAATTTTTTTTTGTATCGAGGCCTTTGCGAGGTTGGGCTCTTCAACCACATCTATTGAGTTTTTTTTTCGGATTCCGAAGGCTCGATTCTATCGATGTTCGAGTGAACATGTTTTGGGAAGACGATTCTCTGTTCCTCCAGATTTTGCAAAAGTTTGTCTGCTTGCGGGTTCACCCACCATTTTTGTATGTAAATGGAACTGTGTATATAAATGGATCGCTTATGTCTGTTGTGAGAAGGTACCTTTATTAGCTATGATCCTATTTTGGCTATATTTTGACCGGTACACTAACGGTAAAATAGAAGTTGTGGTTTTGAAACCCCTTATTGGAAATTGATTTCTCTCACTGGTATGCTTTGGGAAGTGTAATCTGAAATTTACACATCGCTAGAACTGTTCCGTGCCACTGAGCACGATCAAGCTCCCACTTTTTTGCCAGTCAAGGGGTTACTCTTCTCCCTGGTCTACTCTGCATTGGGATAGCTTGATAGCCTTTCAAAATAGCCCTGCGCTCAATTTCAACTGCTTCTATTCAATTTTCACAGTCTACCATGCTCTAACTGAACTAACACATTGTGTTTTGTCGATAATTTACGTTGGTTTTGTAGATCATTGGTAGAATTTTATGTTTAGATTGTTACCATAAATCCTAATACAGGGTGCGGCAGAAAATAATGCGAAAACGTTCAAACTTGAGTATTGGGTTAAATCGTGTAGCTAGTGACTAATTTCTGTCGAAAGTGTATTTGTTTATGTTTACTTTCAAATGCTGCATCCAAACATTCTATTTGTTTTATTGCAGATTCGTCAAAACGTTCGCGAAAGAAGTGATCACCAGTTTGCACGCACGCCAAACGTGATCAAATCGATCCGTGACAAAATTGCTCGCAACTCGATGCGTTCCATAAGAAAACTTGCAAAGGAAGCCAATATTTTGGAGATATCCATGCGGATAATTATCAAAGAAGACCTGCATGCATCTTCCAGATCTAGAGTGAAACGCCATTTGATTACGGACCGGGTCAAGGAACTACGAGTGACTCGTTCCAAGAGATTGCTTCACTTGTTGCAGAAGGAAAAAATGATAATCCTGTTCTCCGACGAAATGCTCTTCAGCATCGATGCTGTGGCCAACAGCCGCAGGGACCGGTTCATTTCACCGCAGAAAATGGAGAACGTTCCGGAAAAAGTGAAATTCAAATTTCAAACCCCACATCCGGCTGGTGTCATGATGTTTGGCTTGGTGGCGTCCAACGGTTTGAAAATGCCGCCTGTTTTCATTGATGCTGGAGTTAAAATCAATACCGAAGTGTATATCGGTATTTTAAAGGACCAAGTGCTTCCCTGGGTGAAGGCCAACTTCTCCGTGGACCAAAAAGTTGTCCTACAGCAGGATGGAGCGCCGTGTCACACGTCCAATCGAACCCAACAATGGTTGAACGATAACATGAAGTTTTGGCTGAAGGATTTGTGGCCGCCTAGTAGTCCAGATCTAAATCCGTTGGATTATTCGATTTGGGCATATGTTGAAGCACGAGCCTGCAGAACATCACACCCTAGTGTGAAAACCTTGAAGCTAACCATAACACGCACATGGCTGTCAATAGCAGTCAGCTTGAGGATGTTATTAATAAAAATGGAGGACACATTGAATAAATTAGTAACGAAAATATTGATATTATTGCTTGAATTAGTTGAAAATGGAATTTCAAAGCAAAAGAACAAATTTTCGCATTATTTTCTACCACACCCTGTTATTAGGATAATGATTTGTTTCATTAACATGTCATTAATGTGTTTAAGACAAAATGCATAATGTGAAAAGGCTTACGAGATAAAAATGCTAGCCACCCAATACGAGTCCAGATCAACGGTGATGAAATCGATGCGGTACACGAATTCATGTATACGGGCTCATTGACGACCGCCGGTAACGACACCAGCAGAGAGATACAAAAGCGCATTATGGCTGGCTATCGTGCCTGCTATGGACTGTGAAGGCAACGAAGATCGGATAAAGTTCATCGAACTACAAAATTGACCATCTACAAGACAATAATTAAACCGGTCGTCCTCAACGGCCACAAAACACGGAAAATGCTCGTTGAGGATTAACGCGTTTTTAATGTCTTTGAACGGAAGGTGATGCGTATGATTTGCAGGTGGAAACAGATTGTGGAGGAGGCGAATGAACCACAAATTGTAAACCGAGAAAACGAGAAAATCGATTACTGCCTCGATTAATTAAAGGAGTTTCGCACAGTGGGTTTAATCGAGGCGGTAATAGAACTAATTTAAAAGCCGAAGATGGCGTCGAAATAGCAAGCACTCTACGAGTGTTTTGTACGGTTTTACGAAACGCATGGTCATCGTGGAAAAAAGTTTACGTTAGACCACTTTCGAGGCGAAAACGAGCCCGTGAGTACAGTTTACCAGATCCTGGCATCCCTGAGCGTATAGCGGAAGGCTGGTAGCGGCCGTCTGGTGAAGATAATGATTAAGAAGAATAAGAAGCGTTGAAAAAGCTGTTTGACCTTGATTCACCGAACCCTCTAGAAGACTCGGTCCCCCGAGTACACGGACGAGCAGATAGCGACAATGAAATCGCAGGGCCGGTGGATGATGAAGAACTACCGCGGGACGTCATTCGTGCTGGACGACTAAAGTTACTTTTCGCTCCCGAAGACCCACATTCCAGGACTTGACAGCTATTATTCCAGCGACAAGTCGGCCACACCCCCCGAAGCAAAATCAAAGTTTAAGTATAAATTTGAAAAAAAAAAATCTATGCTATACATCGCCATATCGGACAGAGGGATTTCAAGCTGAGCGGTCTGGCCATCAATCAACAAGTACACCAGATGGGTCACTCCTTGAGAAAATTCTTCTGCCGTTCTTAAAGGAGCATCATGCGGATTGGAAAACCCGACAAACTTGCCCCAGTGCCGTCTCATTCAGGATTTTTTCGGTTCCCTCAGTGCCCTAGTGTACAAAAATAATTGGCGGCCAAGGATACGAAGCAGTTGACCACAAGGATCCGGAATTGTTTCCGGAAGATGGACGTCAGGGCCGTCCAGCGCTCTTGTAAGAGCATCTCGATCAAGTTGCATCGTACGGCTGACCAGGGCCCCTTCTCCAATATTCATTGATGTTTTTTTGAAGAATAAACTTTGTGTTTTTATTAAAAAATGCAGAATTCGTTGAATTTTTTTTTGTTTATGTTGCTATATGACTGAAAAATTATCATTTTTTATTGAACATCCGTTATTCGATTTCTTAGAGATTTTCACGTAATATACGCCCATATCCAAGCAATATATCCAGCGGAGATTGTAGTTATACAGATTACCCTGAAAAACACACTAGGGTAGAGCGAGATAGGGCAAAATGAGCCACTTACCATGCCCGACACAGGAAGAAAATAGCCCCAATCGATTTATTGGAATTTATTCTTATAGAAAAGCATCAGTTCATGTATCAATACCAGCGGCTTTCAAATAAGTCCGATTTTAGCCTTGATTATGCCCACTGTGCGTCGTTCGCATCGCTAAAGTTAGTCAACTACGGTTAGCTGGACATGTCATAAAAATTCCGGAAGACAGCCCTCTTAAAATGATGACTGATGGATGCATTTCACTCTCAAAACGCACTAAGGATATTATATAATCGTTTTTATGGGGTATGGCTAAAGCAGAAAATGATGGCTAAAATTTGTACACTTCTAGGGTACGGCGTTACGGCATAAAAAAACAAATTTTAATAGACGCGTAAAATTTCCTCTCGTTCAAATGCAAGCTA
>JASCZW010006799.1:0-82205 GCA_034211315.2 Aedes japonicus | reverse complement strand
TGGTATTAGGAACGTATGGAAACGTGAAACGGATGATTCCCGAGAAATTTACCGCAGAATTGGAGTTGGATCTCTTCACTGGTGTCCGAGGAGTCTTTATGAATATCAAAAGGAAATTCCAGCAACTGTCCACTTTCTCAACCGACGAGGGAGAATTTACTATGGGCTAAGGCTGAGATGCTTTATGCAACAGGAGGCACCTGAAAGCTAAGTGTCCACAGAACAACGCTAATCAAGGGTCAAGGGAAGGAGGTGAGGAGGTTCCCGCAATGGTTAGACAGGAAGCTGGGACAATGCAGAACGTTGTGGCGGTGCACAGCCATATGGAGAACGATGCTCAATCTAGCAAAACCACCTACGGTGGAGCTGTTCAGGGAGCGGCATCATCGTCCAAAAGCGATGACAGATTGGAGCTGTCGATGGTCACGTTAGTCCCGTTGTCAAAAAGGGCCACGATAATTGCGTCTAACCCGCTGCAGAACCAGGAATTGGAGAATCCCATCGTTGAGGTGTTAGAACAAGGGGTAACAATGGCCGTGGATGAACCGAACATGGCTGCCAAGCCTTCCGAACAGGAATCAAGCGACGAAGTGATGATCGAAGGGTAAGAGCAGTCAAACAAGCGGCCGCTTACGTCAAGTGGCAAATCGGAATCAGAAGAAAATGGTGATTTTGTGACGGTCGAAAGGAGCAGAAAATCACGTAAGCAAAAACGTAGTGGTGATATGACAGCAAAACAAAACCCGTTGGAAGAAATTGCCGCACGGTCCAGTAGTGACTATAGATCCCTCAGATCTAAATCTCAAAGAAACTTGGCGAACCGATACAGATCACGAAGCAATGTGAAGAAGTGTTAGTGACGTTCGATATCACCTGACTACGGCATACGACTACAGGCAATGTCAACGGATCTTCTTTATCGGCAGTCCGAATTACCCGTCACTCTACACTCTCAGATACTGATATAGATATTGTCAACAAACAAAATGAACTATGTGAGGAAAATCTGCACCGTGAACATCAATGCTATTGCGATAGAATCGAAAAAATCCTGCTGAAGGAATTTATTTTGAGGAACGATTTGGATGCGGTTCTTCTCCAGGAAGTGTCGTTCAACGATTTCAGTTTCCTGCCTTCCCATCACGCAATTGTTAATCGCGGTGAGACAAAACGTTGGAATCGCCTTACTTATACGGAAAACTCATTCCCTTCGATCAGATTATGATGGATCCCTGTGGGCGTATCATCTCGGTGGTGGTCGACGGATTGAACCTAGTCAATATCTATGGTCACTCTGGATCTCAGCACAATGCTGAAAGGGACGATCTCTTTCAAAATATGATATCTCCACATTTGTGCAAAGAAACCTGTTGGTCTTGGGAGGGATTTTAACTGTATCCTGGATGGGCCAGACATGAAAAGCAACAACAAGGTTTACTGTTAAAGGCTTCGTAACCTAGTAAGTCTGTTCAAATTGGTAGACCTGGGATCCGCATCCCGTCAATTCACTTCTTAAGGCACAATTCGGCCTCCGGAACGATTTACTGTACAAGACTTCTAATTACTGTTCAAGACCTAATATCATTCAGAATGCCGTTGCCCATCATTGGTAGAGGTCATTGGAAAATAAATGACTTACTTGCTGAAGGATGATAGCTACCTTCGAGGATTCATTCAAGTCATGTTCAGTGTAAAACAACGTCGTAGCATGAGCTGAACTTTTCAGAGTGGTGGTCGTACGATTTCAAAAGCAAGGCGAAGCAGTACTACATGAATAAGGCATTTGACTTCAATCAGGCTAATGCGAGGAAGAAGCGAATCTCTACAGTGAGCTGAACAAATTCGATCGAACAGCAAGTCAGCAGGATTGAACGTGCAACTGGATGAGCATGGTCAATATCTGCATATCGTCTGAGGTCGAAGATGCAGCGTTTGTCAGTTTCGTGCATGTGCATATCATGCACAATGCTTGAAAACAGGTTCAACTTCACTATATACCAGGTTTCGAAGTTGGTGAAGCGTGGTGTCAACACACCCGTAATGCAATTGCATTCACCAGATGGTCTGAGTACGAAACAGTTAGTACAGGATCATTTTAAAAAGGAGGTCCGGAAATCTTCAATCCAGCAAGCTGAGTACGCAGCGCTTCGACATATCGGTAAAGGAACCAATTAGTGAGGAAGAGTTGCGTAGAACCATCGAAAGTGCAACGAAACAGAAAACGCCAGGGCCTGATGGCCTCACCTATGAATTTTATGAGAATCATTTTGATTCATTGAAATATGATGTATTACGTCTTTTCAACGGATTTTTAGATGGTTCTAATTCCCCCACAAGAAAACTTTGCAAAGGGAATAATCATTTTGATTCCGAAGTCTGGGGACCAAAATGACTTGCAGAACTACAGGCCAATCAGTCTGCAGAATACAGATTATAAGATTCTCGTTCAAATTTGTGCAACCCGACTCAAGGTTTGCATGGACTCGCTAGTAGGTGATGGTCAAACTGCAGGGCTGGAGGGGAAGTCTTGTGTGCAAAACCTGGATAAAATAAGAACGGTCGTAGCAAGGGCACAGCAGGGCAAACGAGTGAAGATAGCGCTGGTTAGTGTGGATCTCCAAAAAGCTTTCGATTCAGTGGACCACGATCGACTATGGAGACATTGGCGAAGTTTGGAATTACTACGCATTTCATCACCCTCATCCGGAGACTGTATGCCGATGCGTCATCACAGGTCATGGTAAATGGCTTTCTCACTTCTTCTATGAAAATACAACGTTCCGTTCGTCAAGGTTGTCCATTGTCGATGCTGCTGTTCTCGCTCTACGTGGAACCTCTCATTCGGCAACTACACGATAGTACGTTAGGTTTAATGATTGAAGGTAATTGGATCAAGATAATGGCATACGCAGATGTCTTAACGTTGATCGTCAGGAATGATTACGAATTTGATCTTGTAATGTCAATCTTCGCACTACAAGCTGCAATTAGTATTAACTTTGAGAAATCAGGCTCATAAGGTTTCACAACTGTAAGTTGGGCCCACAAATGATTCAAGAAAAACAACAGATAAAGATTTTGGGAGTAATATTCCAAGATAAATGGAAAGATATGATAAAATGCAAATGAGTTGAATAGCATTTGCCGCTACATGCCAGTTCCATAGTGCGAGGAAGATAAATTTGCTTTGAAAGGAACACAATCTTAAACTCGTTTCTTTTATCAAAGCTCTGGTACGTTTCTCACATCTTACCACCAGATAATGCTCATTTGGCTGCAATTAAAAAAAGGTTAGGCTATTTTCTCTGGAACTCACATTTATTTAAAGTTAATTGAAATCAGTTGCATCTCAAATATTGCAAAGGATGTCTTAAATTAGTTGACCCTGAAAATCAATGCAAAGCACTATTTATAAGGAGTTTGTTGTTTGGCAAAAAAAATTAAACAATTTCTGTTAAATCAAGGCAATCAAAACATGTTATCGTTAAATGGTAAAAAAATGGATCGAGGAAGCGAAAAAACTCGCAAATCGCGATTGTATAGAAAGTAATAAATGTTTGTACGATTTTTTCATTAACAAGATGCAAATTGTACAAAATATTCAGGAAAAATACCCACATTATTGGTGGGACTGCATATGGGAAAACATTAATCAAAACTTTCTAAGTCCCAATGCTAGATCAGTTCTGTATTTAATTTTAAATGATGTTATTCCAAACAAAAGTTAAAATGTACAACTACACGGACAAAGTAGATAACAATATTTGTGAAAATGTAATAAGCCTGATACAAACATTCATCGAATAAAACAGTGTAGAGACTCCGGAATAGTCTGGAATTGGATAGGAAATATTATAAGGAAAAATTTAAAAATCAAATAATCAAATTTTGTACCCGTAAAAAAGGCTACAGGAAAAAAGCTGCATTATTTATAGTAGCTGAAGCAATGGCATACAATGTTGTACATTATAAGAACCCAAGCTTTTATTCGTTTCAAAAAATCATTAGAGATTATAGATGGAACAACAGAAAAGCATTCATGAGCAACTTTAAAACATATTTAAACATATGTTGAGTAGATTTCTTAAGTTGAGACTCTTTCATAATTATTACTTTTATGTATATGAATGCTACATGAGAAAGTTGTAATTCTCATTTTTTTACAAAACACAGATAATAAAGATGTCTGAAAAAAAAAATTACCCAAAATAACTTGAATTCCCTTGAGGCTTCTCAAAACAATACACAAAGTAGTTTCGTCATTTCATCCTTTGCTTCACGATTCTTCCTGAACTGCTGTTTTAAGGCATCGCGTCGTTGTCTGTTGGATGACATTTCACATCACCCTTTTCAGCCAATCATACAAGCGGGTGAAAGCCCAGAGGCGTCTTATAATATCCTTCAACCACAGCTGATTCCATGCTCTGGAAGCCAACTTGAAGTCTGTCGAAGTTGTTTCGACTCCGACGACGGCGGAAAAGCGCAATGCTAAACTTTCCACATGATTGCAAATAAAAATATCATTCTCTCATACTCATCCATACAGGCAAATCCCATTCAACGGATGGATGACTCCTCGGAAGGTGAGACGGGAAACACAATAACCCCGGTTTAAGTTTCCTCCTGCAAAACAATCCCGGTTGTTGTCTGCTGCTAGCAGAACAACACTCATATAACCTCCAAAGTGCTTGACGATGACATACATTCCCATCGTTTCCCAACTCCCCGGAACTCGTCTGAAACGCTATAGCTCCTCGTTGGTTTGGGAATGGCGTTATGGCGTTTGCAAACGATAAAATAGGAGCGGGAGGAGCCGCCCAAGAATGGCAAGCGGCTCATTTTTCACGGCTTCCGATGAATGTCAGCCGGAAAGTGTGATGAGCAAGGTTGAGTACGCGGCAATGAGCAAAGAATGATGCCTCGGGAGAGTGCTCGCACTTTGTCAGACACGGGGAAGGCCGTTTTCGACGTTGCATGTACTGACTGGTTTCTGGCTGTCCTGTCTGTTACATAGTGGGCTGCAACCCGATTTTCCTGCTTTGAATGATGCAGTTTGATTATTGGGGTTTTCGTCTAAATAGTCTAGATAAATAAGAACAATGACGAAGAAAAATTGGTACTGTACATTACAAAGTTGGGCCAAAGGACTATGGAAACAAAAGATAGAGGGGTAGTCACAAGACACCAGTGCATGGTCGGCGTTAGATAAAATTACGATTTAAGTTGTATTATTATTTTATTGTAAATATAACTCTTTTTTAATCCTTGGAAGGGCTATTTCATTTATATCCGCTTGTTCAAGGTAAACAATTGCAGGCAGAATTGTGATGCAAGGTTGCATATATCTTCAAAACTAACTCTTCATGAGAAATGAGAAAAATAGGGCCCCCAAATGGCGGTTGGTTTTGCTGGCTTGAAGTCAATTGCGTTTTGTTAACGATATAGTTATGAAAATGGGCTAGAACTTGGACTGTCTGTGACAATGAAGTACTGATCTGATAATACTTACCTTACCAGTCAGACCTCTGCTTTACACAGAAGTTGTTTCCATTGTATTCCTGCCCCGCTGTCTGCGAAGGGTCTGCAGGACGCCTTCTTCTTGATCGATCCACCTTGCTCGTTTTGCGCATGGACCCGTTGGTTCGTTTTCGAGAACCATTTTCACAGGGCTGTCGTACGACATTCTTACGGCATGCTCAGCCCATCGTAGTGGACCGATCTTAGCGATATGTACGATGCAATTTCAATTCATGGTTCACTCCACCGTTCATAGTACGCAGCACCTTCCGTCCAAAGACTACAAGGGCCCATTGCTCCCCACTAGCAATGTCCATGTTTTGTGGCCGTGGAGAAGTACCGGTCTAATTAATGTCTTGTAGATGGTCAACCTTGTAGTTCCGTGAACTTGATTCGATCATAGCGTCTTTCGTAGTCAAAAGTAGGCACGATTGCCAGTCATAATGCGTTAATGTATTTCTCTGCTAGTGTCGTTATCGGTGGTCACTAATGAGCATATATACACAAATTCGAATACTACCTCGTTCTCATTTTAGTTGTGTTGATAATGTTAGCCGATTACCGCCTCCTTTCCCTATTATGTATCACTTGGATCGGGGGATGACATCCATGATGTTCTGAATTTTGCTCTTATTCAGATTGTATCGATTGAAATTGGTTTTGTTTACCGAACGGCTCTGTGAATGAAGATATGGCGGATTTTACCCTGATTTCCCAAATATCTTCATGTTTTTCACAATTGTCTTTGCTCGGTGTGATTCAAGATCAATAAAATAACGGTAGTTCTTTGTAAATTTTTTTTGGGGAATCGATTGAAATTGGTTTCATTAACCGCACGGCGAACGTGGGTATGGCTGATTTCACCCCGATACCCCAATAGATTTGTGTTTATCATAAATTTATTTGGCCGGAGATACTCAAGATCAACAAATCAAGACACACCGAGCAAAGACATTTCTGTACAACTAGGAAATATTAGGAGAACCAGGGTAAAGTGTGCTGTTTTGCTCCCCAAGCAGTTTTAACAGTAACATTGAAGTAACATTGACAGAAAACGTTCCACTCCGAGCTGAGATATAGAATTTTTTCGCACTGTGCGCTGCTGAAGAAGTTTGAATTGGTAAAAAGTTCACAATGAATTGCAGTTTGATAGATGTCGTAGTCAGATTGAAACGAGAAAAACAACACAAGCTCCGAAAACCATTGCAAATTCCTGTTGACAACTGACTAATACCATAGCCATCTGTTGGCAAATGGATGCAAAATTTTCAAAGGCTTCAATTGCAAGAAACAGTAAATTATCTAGTAAATCGGGGCAATACCAAGCGGGATTCATGAGTGCCCGCGCTACTACGGACCAGATTTTCGCGATTCGGCAAGTACTGTAGAAATGTCGCGAATACAATGTGCCCACACATCATATTTTCATCGATTTCAAATCAACGTATGAAACAATCGATCGAGACCAGCTATGGCAAATCATGCACGAATATGGATTTCCGGAAAAAAAACTGACGCGGTTGATCAAAGCAACGATGGATCGAGTGATGTGTGTCGTTCGAGTATCAGGGACGCTCTCGAGTCCCTTCGAATCTCGGAGAGAGTTACGGCAAGGTGATGAATTGTCGTGTTTGTTGTTTAACATTGCACTGGAGGGTGTGATTCGAAGAGCTGGGATAGACACGAGTGGCACAATTTTCAGGAAGTCTGTCCAACTATTTGGCTTCGCCGACGACATTGATATCGTAGCACGGAACTTTGAGACGATGGCGGAAACGTACATCAGACTTTAAGCTGAAGCTGGTAGGATTGGGCTTGTGAATAATGCGTTGAAAACAAAATACATGAAGGGAAGAGGCTCACGAGAAGACAATGTTAGCCTCATAGCACGAGTTCAGATCGACGGTGATGAAATCGAGGTAGTAGACGAATTCGTGTATCTGGGCTCATTGGTGACCACCGATAACGACACCAGCAGAGAAATAAAAAGGCGCATTATGACTGGCAATCGTGCCTACTTCGGACTCCGAAGGACGCTAAGATCAAACAAAGTTCGCCGAACCACTAAGTTGACCATCTACAAGACATTAATTAGACCGGTAGTTCTGTACGGCCACAAAACATGGACATTGCTAGTGGAGGACCAACGCGCCCTTGGAGTCTTTGAACGGAAGGTGCAGCGTACCATCTACGGTGGAGTGCAGATGGAAGACGGGACGTGGAGGAGGCGAATGAACCACGAATTGCACCAGTTGCTGGGAGAACCTCCCATCGTACACATCGCAAAAATCGGTCGACTACGATGGGCTGGACATGTCGTAAGAATGTCGGACGACAGCCCTGTGAAAATGGTTCTCGAAAACGAACCGACGGGTACAAGAAGAAGAGGCACGCAACGAGCAAGGTGGATCGATCAAGTAGAAGGCGACCTGCGGACCCTCCGCAGACAGCGAGGCTGGCGAGTGACAGCCATGGACCGAATAGAATGGAGACAACTTCTGTGTGCAGCAGAGGCCACGCCGGCCTTAGTCTGATTGGTAAGGTAAGGTAAGTAAATTATCTGAAATTCCTTGAATCGTATAGAATCAGATAAACTGTTCTTGATACGATGACCGCTTTTCGCATGCATTGCTTGCACAAATAGCCACAGAGGCAAGTACATTTTATAATCATCAAATGAAGACAGTCACGTTTCAGCAGCGTCTTGACGGATCTGTCAAAACCCATCATTTCCCATGCTCCATTTGATCAATTTGAAGACAAACACTTCTCCAACGGAATGCTTAAACTATTGAGGTTATTTCTAGAGAACTAACATTTACTAACAAATCAAGATATTTGAACACATCCTTGGAGACATTCAAGACAAAATTTACAAAATAATTCTACAAAAGCACCTTGCGGAATATCTAAAGTTGAAAAATGAATATATGAGATGATGAAATTCGTAAAACAATTTTTTTTTCGATTTTTCCAACAAATCAGGATTTTCTTCAAGAATGATTTCAAGCATTACCTTATAGTGTTTATGTAGTTCTTCCAGGTGTCCTCCATGGATTCCTTTAGAATCACATAACTTGAAAAGTTCAGGTAGTTTTTCAAGAATTTCATCGCAAGAAAGTTTTTGAAGACTGCCGATTAATTGAAACTGACGTATTTTGTTTTTGCTGCGTCGTTTTCATGAAAAAAATAATATTAATCAAACAATGATTCGTAATTTAACCTAAACTATCTGTGAAATCATAAAATCTCCACGTGCTTTGTGTAATACGTAGAGAATGCAATCGATTCCCTCCGGAAATGTGTAAGTGTCGGTACTATTTCTTAGTAGTATTTAGTATTTTGCCGGACCGAACTCGACACTCTTTGTAGACGGATCGATTCTGGAGGAATTCCTGCGTCGGGGACCTCCTTGTCAGAGATGGCTAGATCCATCGCCTGGGACTAGTTGAGTAGAACGGTTTATGGTCATCGGCGTGCCAGCGAACCGGACCCTAGGCTCCACCGGAACCGCTGGACTGACTTCGACTTCCTACCGGATGGTTGAAGTGAGCAGTAACAGCAGAAGAATCGGTTTCGAAGAAAGTTCCACCGCCAGGGAATTCTTTGTCAGCGTAGAGAAGACCTACCGTTGGAGACTACTCGAAACGCTGCTTCAAGAGGTGGGAACTAAATGACTGAGGAAGTGGAAGCTAAATGGCTCAGCGTGGCTCGGTTCCAGGAGAACTTCTACTGCCGGAGAATCCTCCGGTTCCCCACAGTCAGGGGCAACTCGAATCGATTGCGTCGAGGTGTGGGAGCTAAATAGCTCAGAAAGTGGGAGCTAAACGGCTCAACCAAAGTAGGTAGGAGAAAAACGGCTCGAAAATAGAACACATGGAGAGTGAAGCTGTGGTTCAGCAATGCCGATACATAATTAAGTATTAGGAAACGAGTGTCTCACGATGGTCACCGAGAAGGAGAGCACGTCATCACGGTCCGCTACTTTGTTTGAAAGAGCAATACAGCATCGAAATATTACATCCTGCGAGAGAAAAAAATTAGCCAGCCCTGAATAAGGTCTGTATCCGCAATAATCCGGACACCTCAAAACATGAATAAAACATATATTTCGCATTATATTTCCGTCGGAGTTGCTTATTTCAGATTCATGGGATGTGTTTTTACAATTCGTGAAGACAAAACATAGCTATTCGGTATTTTGCATAAAATTTTCGAACTTTGCGCTTAATTCCGTCCATTAGGGTTTGTTCAGACTCTTCAGAAATCGTAGAAGCCGTCTATGTCCAAATTTGCTGGAAGTGTTTGATGTCTTTGATTCCTTGCTTCATTCCAGAAAACTTCCGCTTCATCAGAGCCCAATATTTCTCGATTGGTCGTAGCTCTGGGCAATTTGGCGGGTTTGAGGTTTTTGGTACAGTGTTCATTTGATTTGCTTGGTACCACTCCATCACAGTTTTAGCCAAATCGGACCAGAACAAAGGTTTTTCTATGTGATGTGATTTTTGATAAAGGGTAGCAATCACTTCTCCAGACACTCTTTCTGATAGATTTCCTTATTGATTGTGCCTGTAGTGACGAAAGATTTACTCTTTTTGCCAGACGTGCAAATTGCGTGCCACACAAGGTATTTTTTGGGAAATTTCGATGCCTTCTTCCTCAGCTGTAACATTTCTGGCCATAGCAGAATAAAAAGCCAGACTTAGAAGCTGCTTGAAATCCTCCAGGACATAAGTTTCAACGTCCATAACAACGCATGAAAACTTCGTCAAATATTCGCAGTGCAACGCCATGAGCCCATGATTTTGCTGCAAGTTTCTGTTTGTCGTTGCGATTTGGAACTTCTTTTACTTTATGGGACTTAAGTTCCAAACGTTGTTTTGATTTTTGGACAAAACCAGGTGACATTCCTATTTTACGAGCCATCGATTCGAATGGAGAGATTTGGCTTTTCGTTAATATCCTTTTCACTTTCGGTCCGATGACAGGATCAGCGCGTCCAGTGTTTTTGTCACTTCTCGGATTCTTCTCCACCGTCAAACGTTCCGAAAATGATTTGAGCACATCATGAACAGTGGATTTAGGCAAATCCAATGTTTTTGCAAGGTCCCGTAGAATAGTGGCATGATGCCAAATCTGGCCAAAATAGAGGAGCTTCGTCGTGCTGCTGCAAGGACGGCAAAAGGCACTTCTCGAGGCACTCAGATTTGTAGATCTCGCCATTTACTGTGCCCTTTGTCACGAAAGGCTCACTCCTCAGTCCGCAAGAGCAGATGGCCTGCCAAATGAGCATATTTGGAGGCAAGCTTGAAACTTCAACCCTGCTTCAAGTCGAAGTGCAGACAATAAGTCCGATGAACTAAATTGATTAAATAAATAAATAAATAAATAAATAAATTTGCTTAAAATCGGCTTTTATATACGTTTCGTCGTCCATCACACAGCAGCCATATTTTGTCAGCATCTTCTCGTAGAGCTTCCGTGTCCGAGTTTTAGCCGTCGATTGTTGCCGCCTCATCGCGGTTTGGGAAGTTCTGTATCCAGCATGTATGTAGTCCAGCTCTCTTCTTGAATTTTGGACGTAGCTCTGCGACATGCCGATCTTTTTTAGACAAATCACGGCTTGAGACGTTGGGATTTGCTTTAATCATCCGCCCCTTTTCCTCCGTCATTTTGTTCTCCGGTCCGTTCTTCCAGCTCCTTTGCCGTGGTCCAACGTCAACCGCTCCTGGAACCGCTTCAACACTCTGGAGACGGTTGAATGGGTGAATGTTCAACATTTTTCCCAACTGCCGTGCGACAGCTCAGGAAATTCCAGGTGTTTGGAAAGAATTTGTTCTCTCTGACCGCGTTGGCTCACCTCCATTTTCGTTGAATCGGAAAACACGACTTTGAGCTTGACAGCATGCAAACAATGCGCATCATAGTGAAAGTGTGCAAAAATTTGATTGATTTTCATCGCAATGGTAATAAAGTTATGCCCCTGTTGAATGTCTCGTAATAATTTCGTGTTCGCCCTTTAAACATGAACTGTATACATCAATCATAGTCTTTTTCATCATAGACTCTCAGCTATAACACAGTGAAATGTTTAATTCCTACGTTCAATATTTCTAAAGTTACAATGATTTGAAGGTGTCCGGATTAATGTGGATCTAGATTTTATGCTTTACCACACCGTGGTTCAGGATTGTGATGAATGCATTCTACACATAAAATCATTTCCATACTTCTCCGTCAACTTCAACTCAGTACGATTGTCGTCTACCCAATCACCCTCGTACTGACAATGACAATAAGCCAAATGACATTCACAACACAACCCTTTCAATCTCACACCATTGTAGGAATCTAATCAAATCCATGTCTCACCGGATTGTTACGAATTGGCACGCTTCCACCGACAACAAACGACAAGCTACAATCCATCATAATTAGAGCCGGCTGTTTGGGAGCAACAGCAGCCCGAGTAGAGAAGATGAAACTTTCCTTCCCGTCCCAAATGAGCAAAAGTCTGCATTGTATATGTGAGGTGCGCTAATCAAGCAAACCTCCTCAATGTTAGCGCATGACTCGTCTTGGAAAAGATACAACCCTTCGCAAAAGAATGCAAGTCTGAGCCAAGGCGTGTTCTTACCTCATTCCAGCCGTGAGAATTCCGCGCTCGGATCATCACCTCGTAGACCGAGTTAGGGCGATAATCCTTTTATCACATGTGACATAATAAAATGCGTCGGATCGAGCGTTAATGCTGGCACAAGGATCGCCCTCCCAGCTGCCCGGATGTTGAGCATGTTTCGTTCATCCAGTGACTTTTTTTGACGTCGTTATAAGGTGCGATCGAGTGATGATAATGGCCGGGAAAGTTCAGCTGATCGACATCGGAGGGTCGCAGATTTTATCGGCATCGATTGTCGTGGGCGAGCGCGTGGTGTTATCATCATTCCGGAGATGTGATGGAGGCGTTGATGTTTGTTGGACAGGCAGGCAGTTCGGCAGCGGCGCCAAATGGGTCGGCGTAGCCATTAACGATGCTGTAAATGACCGTGCCGATTTACCAGATTGAATCCGTTCCGCTGGTAGTGCGTATCGTCATGTTGTCGTTGTTGATGTTGTTTGGCCGTTCTGAGAAGTTCATGAAAAAAGATGAGACAATTCGATAATTAGATTGGGTGTGACTGGTGTTGATTTGATATTATGTGTTGAATCTTTGGAGTAGGTAATATTTTACCAATTTGTTTAACAACAACTATAACGAATTTCGTTTGAACACAGAAAAAAGTATTTAGTTTTAACAAATGCGTAAAATTTCCTCAGCTTAATTCGCAAGCGAGAGGATGCGTAACAACGAAACGTGTTCGTCGTAATCTTTTCATGGGCCATACAACAATACCAGTTGGCAATCTTTTCATAAGTCAACAGGCCAGATTCAGGTATGCTGGCTTCAATTTAATGAGCATGAAATGTCACATTATTTTCAAGCCAAATCTAGCATTCTCTTTTATGTGCATTAGATAACGCAGAAAATTCAATGTTTCTCTTTATATCTGTGAAGCCATCCGCAGCGAACATCGATTGTCATGTATGAGAAGAAAACCACACGTTTGCCAGACTAATTCCATCACCGCTATAATCTTCTTTCAACCCCGTGAGAAGGTGCAAATAATTACTCTCCAGGAAAGCCGTTCATCCTCGGAGCGTGACAAACTGTTCAAATTAGATTAGTCCTCTGTGCGCCATTTTCCGCCAACCGCCGTAGAGCGTCAATTTCCCTCCTTCGAATTGGTCAATCTCTATCTGCCATTGCTTTCGCCAAATTCAAACGAATGGTGGCGAGGTTCTTACCAGAACCACCACCAGTCGGTAGTGAGTGGAAAATAAAACTGCAATGAATGAGAAGCGAGATACACGACCGTCACCAAATCAAAGCTAAAGTGACTCAGTGGAGCGAACCGTCGTCCGTCTGCCAGTCGCTCGGTTGGTGATGAAAAGAATGATAGAGCCAAAGCCGTCCTACTCGTTGCCCTGAAGACTTGAAACACCATCGTCATTCACATCCCCCACATAAGAACTCCCAAGACTTGGGGGTGGAAACGGCAAGAAAAAGACCGCCGTAAAACGAATCACCGTGGACTGGGACCGTGGACGCCTTTTCCCACCTCCCTCACCTTGGCTCACGGTCTTTACGGCCGTAAAGCGGCGGGCGATGAAAGCGCATAATACCGAAGAGTCATTGTGACTAATGAAAGTGCGGATAACATCCGCCACCGTCAGCACCGCAAGGCAGCTTTCTCCAGTTTTGTTCATCCTCCTGGCTTGCACCTCCAGTTCTTGGACCTGAATATCTTCGGAAAAGTTTTCCGCAAAATGAGCACCAGGCATTCAGTTCTCTAAATCTCCCGTGACGGCCGAGAGTCAGCCCGGTCGGGAAAAAAGATACTCCAGGAACGGCGGAAAACGGCAATGGAAGAGGTAACAGAGTAATACGCAAACGATAAATTGTGCAAATAGACAGCGCTCGGAAGATGACGACGACGACGACGACGACGACGACGACTCACTTGGAAGAGTTTTCGACGAACGACGACAGACGATGGAAATGTAATCATCCGGATGAAACGCTTTCCAGGCGCGAACGAGCGAGTAATACGACTGACAGTCCGAGAGATGGCATCCTTTTGCTTACTTTTAATGCCGGCGTGAGTATCGGCAGATTGGGACTCTACAGATGGACGAGGCAACGCTTCAGAGAGGTGGACGATGTTTCACTTCGAGCGGTTGAATTTAATTTTAATGTGGAATAGTTTTTGATAATTTCTTTTAAATTGGTTTTGACTGATGATCAACTAACCACGATTCAGAACCAAATTTTTAAAAGAACATTTGTTCAAAGGATATACTCGAAAATAAAGCAACATTATATGTTGGGTATACATTTTTATCACATGAGAAAAATTGAAGATTTTTTTTTGTAAATTAGTTCAGAGTGTCATGTTTATATGTGCAACATTTTGTCACAATCTGTCATCAAGTCCCACAGGTGGATGAATGGACAAAGAGTTGGGAATCGACAATTCGACCGAATCTCGTGTTGTAAAATCGTTCGAGAAGACCCAGACGACCCAGCGGTGAGCTGGTAGCGGAAGATAGCGAAGATGACCGACCCTGTTAACGCAAGGAAGGTGAGGGATTACTTCAAGTGAAATCTGAACCATTCGACCCGAAACGTTAGGAAGGTCAATTCTTCTGTTTGATTCGTTCAGCAGACAACGAAGCCGGTCGGATTTCATGTCTTCTAGTTAAGGTAGGCCTAACCGAACCGATAAACAGAATACGGTGGCTAAATCTCTCACCAGGGAGCTGTACCGCGAGTAGTTGGACGAGACGTACACAAAGCGGACGCCAAGCAGATCCTCGGCCTGGAGGTTTTCATCGGTAAGTTCCACCTGGATGTTCCGAAAAGCTCCAGAAGAAAAAGGTCGATGGACCCAAGAGGTACATGGTGTGGTAGGTGATCCGTGTGATAGGGCAAAAGTCAGCAAAGCCGCAAAACAACGACCGACACCATTGCCAACAGCCAAATGTGCAATGGAAGAAATTCTCCAGAGGCGCCTCCTGCCTCGAAGGAAGCTCTGTTTTTGGATCTGGCATTGTGCCATTACGCAAAACCGGGGATGGAGTGGGTACGAAGCCAACGATGTTGTGGGTTTTTGAAGCCGAAGGAGGCACATCTACGCCAAATTCGATGGAATTCGCCACAAAAGTAAAAATTCTGGGCGATTATAGGCAAGCTCCGATAATTAGGGGAAGGTCTTCAAAAGCGACAAGGATTTTCTAGACAGAGTGGATGCAAGTGCGCAAAAGATGGCGGCGCAAGTGTTGCTGGCAGGATGGTAGCTGGAGCGTAAAGTCCAAGCGTGCGGGAATTCGAGCCTGGCGAGAGGAAGAACAAACCACCTTGCAAAAGACATAGCTAATGCAGAATGTCTCTGAGAGTCAGAGCACACTTCTCTAACACTGCCATTTGTACAAACATTTTTATTCGGGTAGTGTGTCGGCTCCATCTCGTTGTTTACACCCAAATGTCAAACCAAACACAACTCACAGCAAAGTTTCACGTGCATTTCGAGTGATGGGATCCAGTATTATCACTAAGAAAGTTGGCGAAACGGGAAAACGTTGGTGTGAATTGTGGAAGTTCGGCTAGAAGTATTTCCTTGCCGAACTACCACTAAGTGGCCGGAAAAAAAGGAGCGTCAAAACGTTAATTTACGTCAATCAATGCATGAAACAGTACCACCGGTACCGCTTGCTCGTCAACATGACAATCTTGTAATATTCTGGCCTAACCTTCTGGCTTCGTGTCATTACGCTAAGTTGACCATGGACTGGTAAAAATACGGAAACGTGATAATTGTACCTAAGCACATGAATCCCCCAAATTGAAATTCGTCCCATCGAATGATTTTGGGATCTTGTCAAAAGGTATCTTCGAAAACATGTTCAGCCAGCTAATAACGGGGTATGTTCAGCGCAGGGTATGTCACATTATTCGTTCCTATCTTTAAATTTTTGCCAAAAAATTCGGTAATGTTTATCCGTGTTTTACTGTAGAAAATCTTGGCAAAAATCTTAAGCTTTTAAATCTTCGTGCTGGAAAAAGTAGAATAGAAACTTTTCAGGTGCCTGCTCACGCATCTTTTTTATAATTGCTATTGAGTTGAATGCGAAATAAAACAGATATATACTCATCAGAACACATTTATTGTGATCGGCCGACACAAGTCGGTCTTTTTCAATAGGCTCAAGGTTTATTCATCGTGGTTTTCTTTACATCAAAACACAGAAAACGGATATTCTTTTCTAAAGGAAACTAGTAGTACAGGAATTAGTAGAACGCAACAGAATTTTCGCAGCAAGTGAAGAGCTATTTTTCCCATCTGCTCTGCTCGAAACACAGCAGAGTTCTCAAACAAGCTTTCGAGTAATCCGATTCTTTCCACCTCAATTTCATTACCGATGATTGCCAGTCCTCAGCTCATGGCGAAACTCATTTTTTATGGCCTGTTCAGTCACCACTTTCAAAGAAGATCTGACCCAGTAAAACTCCTTCAAAGTGCAGCAGCGTATCCGGTCAACGCTTGATGGCCAGTAACTGCGGAACTGGATCTGTTCAGATCAAAGCGCTTAGTGATGTGTTTAACCAACTCGGTATAGGCAGCGGCAATCCTGCTGCTTTCTGATATCATCAAAGTTCCGAACTAAGCATTTCTTCTGCTGCTACCCTGATATATATTTCCGATTCCTCACGAAGATGTTTCTCTCAAATAAAAACAGTAGTGATCTTAGATAATCATCCTCACACATTCTTACAAGGAGAACCATTGGTGAGACTTCCAGCTTGTTGCGCATGTTCGGGAATTCCGGAACTTCTGACTGGAAGATACGGTTTTCGCTTTATCGGTCAATGGGTCATCCTGTCATTAGATTGACAGCCATGCGCTGTGTGGTTTCATCTGCTTCGTCGCTGTTGGCTTTGAACGAGGAAAACATACTATCAGAACACCGCTCCATTAATTCGCTTGCGACAATTGAAACCAGCGATAGCCACCCGTGTGGTGAATGGATGTAGAACTTTTAGCAAGGTTTTCAATACCGAGATCACTTTACCATCATCTGTTATTCACTTGGATTGTATCTGGAACGGATCTACTGAGCCTGTGTAGTCCAATGGCAGCTCTTCGCATGCGTAGATTGCACAAGGAGCCAGTACACTTGACATTTATAAAATGCGGACAGGTCGCGCTTCAGCAGCTTCTGAGGACCGGTAGCCAACGCTACATTGTTACCAATAGCATCATCTAACCCAAAGCTCATTGAAGATAACGAAAAATCACGGCGGTACTCGATACAACTATGCTTTGAACCAACAATAACCATACCGATCGAACATTATTCTCCCATCCTTCCAAAATTCCTCTGAGTGAATGCATGAAAATGCTTCTCAATTGGAAGAAACCGTAGTATCTTTTAGCCGTCTCTGTAGGAAATTCTCTTAAGGAACATTGAGGAAATATACTTCTCCAGCGGAATACTTGAAAAAATTATTGAAGCATTTTTGAAGTCTATATTTAAGGAATGCCTTCAGACATCTTGAATAAAATTTAAAATATAATTCTTCAAAACCCTTGCGGATTTTTTGAAATTCAGAATTATATAAATGAGATTATGGACTTCATGCAAAACATTCTTCTTAGATTTCTCCAATCAAATCAAGATTTTCTCCAATAATTATCGCTTATAGATTCTTTCAGGTGTCCTCCAGGATTCCTTTAGAATCACAAAAACTGTACCAACAAATTCCTCTCAAAAAATCACCATAAGAGTGTTTTGAAATACTGCCGATGAGATTCCAGAAGAAACTCCTGAAAAAATCCCTAGAGGAATTCCTAAAAACTCCTGAAGAATACCTATAGAAACGGCAGAAGCAATATTTCAAGGAATGTTTGAGAACTATTCATAATTTTTTTGAGAAATTCTATAAAAAAAAATTAAAAGATTATCTCAAATAATGTATGAAGAAATCATTTTGAGGCACACGCACAAACTGACTTTCAGACGGTCAGCTGTCACTTTAGCGTGCCGCTAAAAAATTCAGCTCACAGCGAACAACCTTTCATAGCGTATTTCTGTTAAATTAACAACGCGAACGAAGCAAAAACAAGATTCTTGTACAGGAAAGCGGAAGAATGTGCCATGTGAAGCAAGGTGCCAGTGCCACTTAATTGGGCGTAGTTTCCTATTGGTTGTTGATGTCGGTGTTAATAGTTTTCGTTTTGCTTCATGGGCTTTAAACAAATATTATAAATTTGAGGTGTTTAAGTTGACAAGTAATTTCAAAATCTTAAAAATCTTGGTTTTCTATCTCAAAAATCTGCACCAAATATAGATATTTGTATAAGAAAATTGAAAAAAAATCTGTGTCAATGTAGATAACCTGGTGGCATGTGGCAACCCTGGGTATAACTATAAAATTGAGAATGATTTTAACTCCCTCATACCAAACCACGAACGCACAGGGAGAATAGAGAGATTATACGAATCAATGCTCTCTGTCTCCTTTACATACTCGCCTGTTTTGTTCTGTTCCAAACTTCTTCAGTTGTGCGTTCAAAATGCCGTCGCAGCAAGAACATTATTGCGCGAGGCAGTTTGTACAGTTCTATCAAACGAACACGATAAATCTACGGGAAAGGGTTCACTGTGAACCTTTAAAACCGAGAATGTTCCGCGTCTTCAACCATGCATCGCATCATGCAATCCTCAGGAACACCTCGTATGAGTGGTAGTGGGAGACCGGCTAAAATAATGGACAAAAAAGGATTTAGATTGCTCCATAACACTTTTAACAACAAGGATTCGATTAGTCAATCTGATGCAGAAAAAAAGTTCATGACTACGCAACCTTAAATCTGCAAGACGTTGAAGAAGATAGGAATAGTCTGCCACAATACACAGATCAACAGATGTCAACCGTAAAATCCCAATGTTGCTGGATTACCCGAAATTACGCCGGAAAATGTTTCGTTTTGGATGATGACAGCTACTTCCCTCTCTCAAAAACCCACATCCCAGGAAACGATTCGGACAACATTTCATCTGCATCTCCGAAAGTGAAATATAAGTTTGAGCATAAGTTTCAGCAGATGGTGATGAAGTATTGCCTTATCTGAGAGAGGAATTTCCAAACCATAGGTTGAACCCAGTGGTTTGGCTATTAATCAAGAAGTGTACCAAAATCAATGTTTGAAGAAAATATTGGTTTCATATCTTTAAACATATCATGCAGATGGAAATTACGGGTTTTGCCGGATAAAGCGTTTCGCATTATGCAAGAAAAAAACAAGCATTCTTGGAAATCCAAAACATCCCGTATGTACCAAAAAACCGCAATCCAACAAATTGGCCCCAGTGGCGGCCGATTGAAGATTTCTTTGAATATTTGAGTTTGCTGGTGTACAAAAACATCTGGAGAGCCAAAGACTGTTAACAACTGATAAATAGAATCAAAAGATGCATTCGCCACATCGATAAAGAAAGCTGTACAACGCTCCTGTTCAAACATCAGAAGAAAGCTTCATCAAACAGCTGATGACGGATGGTATTCAAATGTTCATTTATTTTGTTTAATTAAGATACGAGCTTTTATATTGAAATCAACCATTTTTTTTTTCTATAAACAAGCCTTTTTTGCTATGGCCTTAAAGACAATTCTCATTTTTTAATAATACCCTGTTATAGTAGAAAAGTTCATAAGAGATTGGACAAGAGCGTCTAAAATCGTTACTAATAAATCTGTGCAGAACCTTAGGTAGGACGTTAAAGGAAAAGTTTAAAGGGTGTTTCGATCAAAATTTGGTTGACTTAAACTTGACGCATTTCCATTCATCGTGCATAAACAAATTTGCACATCCCTCATTTTCAAGATGTGTGCGTGCCTCTATTCTGATTTTGAGATTAGACTTTCAGTTATCAAAATGTCGTCGAAGGATGAGAAGCAACGCATCCAAATTTTGCACGTGCATGGCGCAAATCTAAACTACTCTCATGCCAAGTTGGCGAAATTGTTGAATATGGCTAAATCAACTGCATCAACTACAAAAATGGCCATGGAGTTTTAAATGGAGCTTCCAACAACGTTCAAGTGATGCCGAAGGACAAGAACCCTCCAAACACACCAGAGCTCCACTTAATCGAACAATGATTGGGCCATCGATCAAAAAATCCTTCAGAAGACTCAAAAAGCTTGTTTCGAAACAGTTCAAGGCAAACTGGCATTCTGCGGCGAATAAAGTGGACAAGGAGGCTATACAAAATCTGATGACAGGTGTTAAAAGAAAGACCCGGCAATTCGCATTCGGTAAAAAGGAAGCTTAGCTGAATATTTCTCCTGTGTTCTGTATTTACTGAACTTGAAAAAGAAAAAAATATTGACTTATTATTAAAAACTTTGATCGATTCACACACATTACTGTTTGACCACATTTTGATCGAAACATCCTTTATAGATGAAAATGTCATCAAAAATCTTTCGTGACCTGTTGATAAACAATGTTGAGAAACCACATGAAAGAATAAAAGTTGACATAAACAAAAATACACATGTTTTTTTTAACGAGCTGGAGGCATGCCCTTCCTCTCTGGGACTGTTTACATGTGTATATATACCTGAGAGTTTAAAAAAATATTCAACTTAAAACGCATTTTTAGAGATCATTTTTGTTGTTGAGTTTTCTTCAATTTTTATTACAGTGAAGAGGACATCTGGATCGAAACATGGTAATACGTGCATGCGGAAATTTCCACAAGCATCTAACTACAGTCGTCGAATAGAAAGGTGAGTTTTATAAATGAAATAATTTCCAATTCCCAGATGTAACGAAAGTAAATGAACCACAAAACATTCATCGGAAATATGCCTAGTTGGTATACATTATCTATAACGTGTCATTTACTGCAAAAAAATGTCACGCATACTGTAGAGACGTACTCGCAAGGTACTCAGGATACATACTGATTGCCAACAAAACATCTATAAAGACAGACTTTGGGCAACTTTCTGTACAAAACCTGTGTGTGGCTTGACGAGATGCCCCCAACACCTATGATTTTCTTTTCTTCTTGCAGCGTCACAAGATTTTTTTTTTTGATTTGCCGATTTGCAGTTTCAATAGCAAAGTTTTCGTTACAAATGCGTCTAGAAACTCAAAACTCTACAAGGAAGAGTGCCTGTAAAAACATCAAAGCACACAATGGCCTTGTAAAGTTTTGGCAATATTTGGCTAGCTATGGACTGTCAAGAGACGCTTCAGAGGTACCGTGACAACAAAAGGGATTTAATGGATTTCAATTTAAGGCAATTCGGTGGAACCACAACACAATTGCCCTAAATTTGGCCTGATCCAAAATATTGGGCACCTATCAAGTATAATAATGAAACCAGGATGAGCCAATTGTGGATTAAAATGGCCGCTCAAGTCGACAAACAGAGTATCCAAAAGACAATACGAGGTTCTTCAATAAAAGTTCGTCATTTCATCAAAACCAAAACAATTTACTACAATATGCAATATAATCTTATTTCAACTGTTTAATTCCCAAGAGAGAGCTTATTTGTTGGGTCCAGATATGGTCCATGGTGTTCAATATGTTCGAATACAAATTTTCATTACTGTGTAGGTATGCGCCCTGCACATACTCTGTATTGATATTTGTGTCAGTTCTAACTTCATGTACAAGCTTACGAATACGCATGGTGTTGACATTCTGTCAGTTGAATCCTGGAAAGTGTGAGCTGTTTCGCAGAATACCTGTAACCACAGGACTGCAGCAAAAACAACAATCGTGAAGCCGAAATCTTGGTGCTTCGTGTGTGCTAATTTGACAGGTCGGTTTTCTTGAAGGCTATATGCAGCAAACACAATATTCTTGGCGGAAGTTGTCGTGTTTTGTCGTTAGTTCGATTCGAGAGACAATTTCCGTCTTGTATTAAGTGCAGTGGTTATCACAACGATAGTATTTTTTCGTTATTTATCAGCCATGTATTAAAGTGTTTCATCTAAATTACTGATGCTAGTAGTTTGGTAGAAGAAATGTAATACATTGTGAACCGAGCTTAAAATGCTAAAATCGTCACTAGCGCCACACCAAAAGAAGCAGGCTTTAAGAACTCACGCTCCCTTCCATCGTTTGCCTGTAACTAGAAAATGAGAAGAGAGATAAAAAAAAGTCCAGTTTATTCCAACTACCTTTATTGCTTATCTTGACAAATACGCGTATTTTGTCTACAATGTGCAGACTTCTTCAGTGCCGTGTACTAATTCGTCGAGTATTAGTAATTCTTATTTTCTAGTTATTCTGCCAGTTGTTGTTCGTTAGTTACGCCCGATGGAAGAGTATTGGGATATCGTATATAAGCGTTTTTTGAACGGTCAGCGACCCGGCGATATATTCTGGCTGCTGAAATTTTATGGGGTCAAGCGGAACTTTGTCTACACGACCATCAGGCAATACCAGGAAACGTCCTCAACCGATGAACGAGCGAGATCCGGTCAGCCGCATTCGGCGAAGACGCCACCGGCTATCACGGTCGTGAGGGAGCGGATTCGGAACCTGAAAATGGCTGTTTATCTCAAGGTTTTCATTGGGACCACTCGCTTCATATTCAGCGTGGACCTCGTTTATAAGCCGTACCATAAACCTAAGGTTAATAGCGTTTCGGAGGCTTCGGAGGTTTGTTCATTGGGCAAAGTTGAGGTTTTTTGGTACACATCTAGTTCATCTTAAAAAAAATCAAATGGAAATCACGAAAACAAATCTTAAACGGTGTGTTTGGGACAATATGGACAATACTAGGTGAGGCAAATTGATTTTTTTAAATCAATTCTTGGGGGGCAACTGGCTGAAGGATAATCAGAACCTGAAATTTTTGAAACTTCAACATTTGAGAACCGATTACATAACTGGCCATGTAAATAATTTTCACAAATCAAGTGGCCAGCTAGTAACTAGTTCCAATCAAAGTTCTGATATTAACTCAAGGTTCCCTGGATTATGGCTAAGTAAAGTTGAAATTTGTGTTAAAATGGTATCACTTGAGTATTTTCTGAGAGGTTTGCATAATATATTGGAGAATTGGATCAAGAGGTTGCCTTGTAGTTAGTCCTGAGTATTCCTGGCACAACGAACTATTGCCAAACCTGGATGAATGGGTGCCTTTTTCAAAAAGCCAAACCACAATCTGAACAATTATTCAAATCAAGAGACAACTTTGTGGTCAGTTTTGGGTACCTCTGGAGGTTTTATTTCAGCATTCTCAAACAGGATATGCGCAGATGGCTACAAATGATAAATTAAGTGTTTTTTGGATCGAATTACTACTTTGTAGAAGTGCCGGGTACCCTGGGATAGTGAGATAATGGCCAAGCATGAAACCTAATGATGAAAATTGTCAGAAGCAGATCATTTTCCATCAACATGAGAGGCTCTAGTAGTGGACAGTAATTTATTGCTGAAGCGAATGGAAATGAAGAGAAAGTATTGATAGTTCCGGTTAGCGTTACGACAGGTTTTTTAATTGAAAGATACAACTTGAAAATGAGCAGAGGGCATTTGAACGGTAGTATACGATCGGGCTCATAATCTTCTACCAAGTTTATTTATTTTATCTCACAATGAACCAGTTTTCGATATTAATAACGTTTTCAAAATGGCGTGGATGTCCTTCATTGTTATAGTCAATTGTCATGCTGGAGAACATGGATATTTTCAATTTTGCCTCCGAAAAGAATGACAATTGGCAGTCATTTCAAATTGTTGATAATCTGTGAACAATGGGCCATTTAAATTGGGGTATTGTGTTGGATTACTGACGTAGTGTTTTGGCAGTTCCAGCCCATGAAAATAGATTAATTTCTGGATGGTCTCTTGCGGGTCCGACTTGTGTTGATCACGGTGCTGTAAGATTTCATAAAAAAACGTTCAACTTTTTTTTGCATTTTCATTTTGAAAATCAAGCGCTGGCATCTGAGTTGAATTTTTTTCACAGCTTGATAAACAACATGTTTCGTTTTTTGTTTCGGTACGTAAATGTACAGAAAGGATGGTTTTCCAACTCGTGAACACGCCACGTATAGCTGGCAGTGTTAAAAGCATGACATTTCCAGATTTTTGCCACACACTTCCATAGACTGTTCTTTGACTTATTGATTGTCATCGCAAATGCAAGTTACACTGGAAACTTAATACGTTTGAACTAAAATGGCAAATTGTTAGAAGTCCAGGGAATTCGCGGAATTAAACATTCTGCCCCCTTGTAAGCCTCCTTCAAAATTCTTACTATTATTACATTAGTCAATAGCTGCACCACAATCAGTCGGGTTCCATTACATAATTTCGGCACATGAAGATCGCGAAGCATAATAATGCAGATCAAACTTTAAGAAATTATACTGGATAATTCACGACTTCGACTGCAAATTTAATTTTGAATCGTCCAGTTTAAGGCCGTAACATCGGTATTTTTGGCAGCTGAAATTGGGAATGCACTGAAGCAATCGTAGTTGCGATCATTTTGGCCAATGTTCGGATAAACATTCGTGATCAGTTCATCTTTCGTTGAAGTGTATTGGTAAATGGCAGGTGGAGTTGATACCAAACAACTGCAAGTATCAACCGGAATTTGTCTATTTTCAATTGTTTAGAGAAAACTTTTGCCGTTCTGAGATACTTTGATACACATATTGCCAACGTTTCCTTTTAAATGTGTTCATGGCCACGCGAGACCCCACGGGAAACTGTTCCGGAAAGACAGATCCGAGGATAAATCATCAGATGACCACAAAACGTTGAGAAATATCCTACTGGAGAAATTTCATGAATTTTGGTACCCATATTGCCAGGGAACAGCTTTTCAGGGAAGATAACCTGACTTATCAAGGCTATGATGGATGGATGGTGTGTGAGGATATCGGGTGGATTATCGGGTTCATTCGAATCCCGCAGGGGACTTGGTCAAGGTGATGGTCTCTCTTGCCTTCTGTGTTTGCTCTTGAAGGTGCTATGCGACGAGCGGCGTTTAACATACGAGGCACGATTTTCAACAGATCCGGTCAATTTATCTACTTTGCCGATGTCGTGGATATTGTCGGCAGAACATTTGAGGCGGTGGCAGAGCAGTATACCAGACTAAAACGCGAAGCTGAGATTGGGTTGAAGATAAATACGTCCAAAATGAAGTACATGCTGAAAGGCAGAACTGAACACGACAGGACCCGACTGGGCAGCAGTGTAACGATCGAAGGCGATGAGTTCGAGGTAGTCGATGAATTTGTTTATCTCGGCTCACTAGTTACTGCGGACAACGATAAGATCCGGAGGCGGAATATCAGAGAAACTCGTGCCTACTATCAGTCAAACAGGCTTAACTCCCGTACGAAGTGCATCCTGTACAAAACGCTAATAAGATCGGTTGTTCTCTACGGGCATAAGACGTGGACAATGCTTGGAGAGGACCTGCGAGCACTCGGAGTTTTTGAGCGGCGGGTGTTAAGAACCATCTTTGGTGGAGTACAGGAGGATGGACTATGGAGGCGAAGGATGAACCATGAGCTCGCCCAACTCCGCGCGCGAACTCAGTATTCATAAGGTGGCCAAAGCTGGAAGGATACGCTGGGCAGGACATGTTGCGAGTATGTCGGGCAACTATCCTGCAAAAATTATGTTCGACGGGAATCCGGTTGGTACAAGACGACGTGGGGCGCAGCGAGCAAGATGGTCAGACTAGGTAGAGCAAGACCTAGGGGGTACAAGGTGCCCAAGGGATTGAGAGGAGCAGCCACGAATCGGGCATTATGGAGAGATATTGTGTATCAGGCTATGTTATAGTATTGTGACGTCACGCTATGTAAAAAAAAATTGTAAAGATTTCTTTCTAAATATGTTCATGGCCACTCTAGGTTCCACGGGAACCTGTTACAGAATGGCCGTTCCAGGAACAAGTCAGCATATGGCTCACGATACAATAGAAATAGTTTCTAGGAATTATTCCAAAGATTTTAACATCCATTCCTGGAAATTAAATGGATGTTCCGATATTGTGTGTCCATACCGGAACACAGCACCGACAACCCGAATTTATAGGAATTTAATGAATTCAGATGGTCTTTGCTGATAATGTACCTAATAAGTTTTTCAATCTATCGGTACCAAATGAATTGAAATCCGTCAATAATTGCCAGAGTTTTAACCATTTCAATAATTGTCGCTAATTGGTCAACAATTGCCAGAGTCATAAACCCTAGCTACTATACGAAATGTTTGTATGCAAAAAGTTACCTCACAACTTTTGTAAATATGTCACTGAATTTCAGATTCCTGTTTTTAAATAAACTATGAAATTTCGTAATGAAAAACATGAAAAAGTACCCGGGTCCCTGTCGATCACATAAGGGTTAAAGACCGCACGCATGTGTCGGTCTCAGGACACCGAAATTTACACGACTTTTTGGTAGTGTGTAGACAACACCGAAAGTCGACTGCGATTTCCACGCAAACGTCCTCCTATCAACACACCGCTCATCTCCAACACAACCATTACTTTCTTCTTGATGCGCCCATAAAACATTGTCTCCCCCTTCGGCAAGTGAAACGAAATCACTCCTGAAAGTATCAATCATTCCGGCGGCGTGAATCGAATCAAATGGATCATTAACTGCAGACGATTGAGACGTAATTGAACCTTCTGCTTTCGGTCTGCTCATCTCACCATCATGCCCCGGAGACTGCGATTGACCCATCTCATCGATGGGTAATCGGGATTAAAGGCTTAATCGTAATTAATATATCACAATATTCGTGGCCTTCCGCGCCCCGTGCGTTCCACCAATTACACAATCCCTCTGCGGTACGATGATGGCTTGGCGTGAAAATAAAACATCCCCAGACAACCCCTGAAGCGCTGTATCTCGATGGCTGTTGTTGATCGGCCGAGCGCCTGATTATGATGATTATGCTGGTTATTATTATTATTATTATTATTATTATCATCAATACAGCCATGCGATGCGGTGGGGAAATATTTAGGTGTTGCTTTTTTTTTCTCCCTCCGCCCCAACCACAACATCATCAACCTACCATTAGCTTCCGATACAGGAGCTTTATCTCGTCCAGCGGTGGTATCGATTCGATCGTGTAGGTGAGATTGTACCGATCGAGATGGCTGCTGTAAGCCGGCGAGAGGAAGTTGGCCGGACCAGGTCGGCCCGATACTTCGATGTACTTTTTCGTTCGTCCGAGGGCGTTGTCTGCCACGCAGCTGGAAAGAAGGGAAGAGAGCGAGAGAGGAAGGTCGATTATAATAGGGGGAAATGTTCGAGCTAAGTGGAAATGTGAAGCTTTTCGGTGAGTTTCGATTTACAGGGAGAGTATCAATGTCATGATTAAAGTTGATTTTAAATGAGTGAATGTGGTGAAATAATTGGAAGCGCACGTTATGATATTGCTGTAAATCATCATTGTTCCTAATGACATACAATATTGCATGCCGTTTTTTAGACCATTCCTTGAGTTGATGATATCGATATTTTTCAGCAATCCATTTATATAAATGTTTAATAGAAAGGCATGCAGGCCTACCCAGAGAGAAAACTTCCCAAGAAAGGTTTAACCAGAGAGATTACTGCTGAAATCTTAACGAACCAATCCTTTCAAGGATTAGATGAGTTCTAACACTAATCATCAACCAATAGCAAGCACCTATGACCCTGGGCAAATCGGACCACAATAGTCTATTACAGCTGGGATTATGCCTCCGACCTGTCTTATCACTTGGAGAGTAATGCAAACTACTTCTTTGCTTTCTATTACCCTTCCCCGAACCCCACCCTCTACCCGAGCGTACATAAACTGAGCCGTACAATCACTAATCTGCTAGACCAAAGCCTTGATCGCCTTCAACTCGGTGAATAGTGTACGGCATGGCAAAGTTGGAGCTTACTTCCTCTTTTGTGTTCGCAACTTTCAATTTTCTTCACAATAAATCACACGGAAATAAGGATTTATTATCTTCTTATAGTTTGCCACCCAGGATGGATGGTGCAGCCTTTTTTCCCCACCGCTCATCGTCATCGGCAGAGGAGGCCGATATGAAAAGAAGGCAATTTCTGGAAGCTAGGTGGGACGGGTTGATGGAAAGGCATTATCGTGATGCCTGCTCGGTTCCGGCTTTTTTGCTCCAACATCGAACACACGAACAGGCGTCTTTATGATAGTACTTAGCGTAATCATGTAAATTTCAATTCAACTTTTTCTGCTCATAAATCATCTTGCCATTGAAAGTAGCTGACTAAAGCATGGTTCAGTTGAAATCTGATGGGAAGAAAGAATTTCTTGTTTTCGTGGGTAGAGTTGGTAAACGTATATTGTTCGCCAAACCATCGCCTGCTGCAAAATGCTGAATATTGCACACTAGAGCAGGTTCAATTCAGGCGAGTTTTCGATAGTTTGATTGATTCAATACGGATGGGTCATATATGACTAAACATTCAAATTTGCTGTCAAAATTCGGCTTATAGAGATAATCTAAGGAGTGTATCGAATATAAGCTATCCACATACATTTGCGTTGTACGCATGTATTTGTGATGGTTTTTTATGCTCTGAACACTGCATGGTGTGCGTTTGACTGACAGCTTTCTTTTGTTTACTTGTTTGTGCGGTTCAAATTCTGCGTTTTTAAAATGTCGCGTATTGAAAAGGAAGTGAAAATTAAGGTTCTGTACACATGGCTAAGTGAGAAGGGTATTACTCTGCGAAAATTGGCGAAGCGGTTTGGAATTCATCATGCGAGTGTTAAAACCATCATTAATAAGTTTGGGGAACACTATTCTTAGGATGAGCTACCAGGAAGAGGCAGAAAACCCGGTTCTTCCAACCCGAAACTGGAGCAGAAAGTGGTATCTCTAATCATGAAGAACAAATCAATGTCAATACGTGATTTGGCCAAAAAAGCAGGAACGAGTGTCGGAATGATCCAGCGTATCAAGAGGCGAAACCACCTGAAGACCTACAAGAAGCAGAAAATCTCGAAACAAAGTGCAGAACAGAAGAAGCGAGCAGCAACAAGGGCCCGGAAATTGTATACGCGTCTTTTGCAGCGTCCGGATGCATGCGTTTTGATGGACGATGAGACCTATGTAAAGGAGGACTCAAAAACCCTTCCAGGTCCACAATACTTTACTGCCGTCGTTGGGGAGGATGTGAGCGATGCGGGCAGGTCGATTCAAGTGGAGAAATTCGGTCGAAAGGTACTGGTATGGCAAGCAATATGTTCCTGTGGTTTGAAGTCAACCATTTTTTACACTACCGGAACTATAAATGCGGAAATCTATCGATCTGAGTGTCTCCAGAAGAGATTGTTGCCTTTATATAAGAAGCATAGTACACCTCCACTGTTTTGGCCGGATTTGGCGTCGGCTCACTATGCCAAAACCACTCTCAATTGGCTTGCGGAAAAGGGTATAGATTTCGTTGAGAAAAATATCAATCCACCAAATTGCCCTCAGCTTCGACCCATCGAACGTTACTGGGCAATCGTGAAGAGGTCTTCACGAAGACTGCTAAGGCAGCTGGGAACATGCAGGAGTTCAAAAAATTTGGGCTCAAGCGTCCAAAAATTGCGATGCAACACTTGTCCGGAACTTGATGAAGAGCATTCGATCCAAAGTTCGAAAATTCATGAAGAAATAACTAAAATTTAATCCGGTCTTCATTATGTTCAAGTTTAACCTCGTACAATAAATGATCAATTTTTCGTATGAATAAAATATCGGTTTTCAACATAATCTGAAAGAAAGTTTGTGGATAGCTTATTTTCGATACACTCCTTAGATCATCAAAACTGTCCTTGAGTTCAGATCTTGATATTGTGCACGATCGTCAAGAAAATAATAGTACATCAAACTATTCTTAAGTTAAGATCTTGATGTTTTGCATGATCAACAAGGCGATTACGAGTGTCCTTATTGTACGTATGATTTGTTCAAGCTCCATGACATCACAGCATCAACTATAGGAGACTAAAATTATATTGAAGTCAGGTAGACAAACGTCACTTTTCTCGACAGGTCTATTTTTGATATTACAGTTGTCGAGACGAACGAAATTTTATCGAAGTTGGTTGACTCAATCAACAACTCGAAAACTAGTGACTGATCCATCATTTTTGTCGAGTAAGAGTTTGTTTTAATACGCGTTTTTCATCCCTTAGTGGTTATTGGCTGAAAAGGGTATGAAATACACTTAATCATTTATTTCTTGCAGGTGATTTAACAGAAAAACAGTTTGCATGTATTAAAAAGTGTCTAATTCTATTCAAAACAGTAAACAAATAAGCGTAAGTTTGATTGGTTTATCGAATTGATAAAATTAAGGTGGACATCGCCAGAGGCTTTCGTGGTTTGGAGGCACTAAACCTTATATTGAGCAGAAGTGAAAGAAAACTGACCAAGAGCTCGATTCATGAGGACCGCCAGAGCGCCTTGGGCCACTAGGGAACGGGATAACTCAGAGTAACGTTAAGTTTCTCGTTTGAATACTGTAGCTTGTGTGATCCTCACATTGGCAAAAGTTCTAAGAATGTGAGGTTAATCATCAGAACTTACATTTTTTACAGTACTTCTAGACGCATAATGTTAGTACATTTTGCTCTAGAGATATGAACATTTATACTCGAGAGTTAAGTGATTCCTTGATTCTTAGAAGTTTGCAAATAAATGACCCAAATTTAGGGAACATTCTACGAAAGTTCATAAGCCGACTTCCCAGATTTTCAGGAAGAAACTTTCTAGAAGTTCTGGAAGAGACTTCATCGAGAAAAACTTCTCCAAAGGTCCGACAGAAACTTCTCAAAAATATAAGGAGCAGTTCATAGTGTTCAAGCTAGAATATTCACACAAACTAAGGACCAAACATCTCCAAAGTTCAACTTTATAGTTTCCAAAAGTGCAGGAGAGGGAACTGTAACTGATTATCGACTGTGACATGGTAGTGCCTAAGATGATTTCTTTGGCGTTCAGTCTTTATGAATAATGTAAATGGATGATGAGGTAAGAACTTCCTCGATAAACAAGAGAGGACTTCTCAGAGCTACTGGAAAAAGTTTAGGGAAGAGGACTCCTTAGAAGTTTGGTAATTTTCAGCGGTTATGGAGTTCTTCCCAGAAATTCAAGATGGAACTTCCCAGAAGGTCGGGAAAAAGCTTCCTCGAATTTCAGGAAGAAACTAACCAGGGAGGGCACTACCAATAATTTCTCAAAAAATTTAGGAACAAACTTCCACCAAGCTCAGGACGAAACGTCTTAGAAATTCACGAAAAGACTTCCCAGAAGTTCCGGAAGAAACTTCCCAAAAGTTTAGTTGGAATTTCCCAGAAGTGCTAGAGAGCTTTCTCGAAGATTTTGAAGAGAAAATTTTAGAATTTCAGATTCAGTGTTTATCGAAGTTTAGGAATAGCCTCTCAAATGAACAGAAAGAATCTGTCAGGAAGCATTGAGAGTACTTCCTAGAAGTTTGGGCAAGAATTTTTCAAAGTTTACGAAAAACTTCCCCGAAGTTAAGAGAAAACTTCTCAAGCTCAGACGAGGACTTCTCAGAGTTCAGGAAGAACCTTCAATAAATTCAAGGGTATTTTCCAAAAGATTGGGAGTAGACTTTTTAAATGTTCAATACAATTCCCCCATAGTTCAAATAGGACTTATCAGAAGTGTTTGAAAGATTTTTGAAAAAATAAGCCCAGGTAAAAACTGGCGCGAATTTCAAAAAAAAACTTCCAGAGAGGGAAATAAAATTCTCCTAAATTCAAGAATAAACTTCCTCAAACCTCACAAATAAACTTCTCTTGAGTTCAGAAGAGCACTTCTCAGAAGTTTTAAATTTAGAAAATCTTCCAAAAAATTCTGAAGAACACTTTCCCAACATTTTGGACAAATTTTGCTTCACAGATCAAGTGGCTAAGTTTGAAGACCTAAAACTCAAACAATGTTTCTGGAAGGATGGGTTGGGTTGTTAGATCGTGAATTTTCAAGAAAACCAGAGTGACTGCTAAGAGTCCATAGAGGAAACTTTTCAGAATTTTAGCAAAGAGCTTTGCCGAATATCAAAGGAGAGCTTCCCAGAAATTCAAGAGACGAAAGCAATGAAGCAGTCCGTAAATAAATCATTCATATAGCCATCATGATATTCATTGCTCCATGACAGTATATTAAAATACGATAAACACTACCTTCATAACCGTTCGCATCGTACTGTGAGCTAGGACACAAACACAAATTATGATTCCTTGGTAAACATCTCACCTTGTTTGAGAGATTTCATCGGTACGAAAGCTTCCCTGAAGTTTAGCGGAAAGGTATTCAAAACAAATCAAGAAGTTTATCGACATCTAAGCTGAACAATGCATGGCGTCCTGCCTAACATTGAGGAGATTCTCTTCGTCGACTATCTTTTCGTTGTTAGTTTATCTGCTAAAACGACGTGCATGATTTTTGACGCATTGGACTCCTTAACTGGCACTTTATATTTTCGCACTGTGTGCAGCCTGAAGTAACGAAACATCGTTTTTTACAAAACCATGCAAGAACGCAAAAAAGAGTAAAGTTTCCGATGCGCAGAGAGCTCCTCTCAATGTGTAATTAAGACCTAATGCACTGTTCAGCTTCAAATATCAAAGAGGGTTTCTAGAAGTTCAAAGAATCCTGATAAGATAAGCCCTGATTCTTCAAAATTTCCCTTTTAGATTTTTGGAAGCTTAGGCAAACGTTGCTTTATCAGAAAGTCAGAGAACTTCGAGATAAAATCGATGAAATGAGGTCGATCACTGCATATCTACATCCATAGAATGTTTAATGCATGCGTCATTGCTGTAATAAATTGTGAGGAGTGTATCAAAAGCAGTTATGAACATTCGATGCGTTATTACGCATAAACTACTGTATATATTTTTAGCGTGTAGCGCCATTTGCTTGTTTACATGTCAAAAATGATTATTCGGTTCATTCATTTTCCGTTGATAAAGTTGTATTCAAAATGTCGCGAATTGAATTTGAGACTAAAAAGAAAATTCTGCACACTTGGTGCACCGAAAGGGTGTTACTTACAACCAGATTGCGAAAAGAGTAAATGTTCACCCGGCAAGTGTAAAACGCATCATCGAAAAGTTTGGTAAGGAGTGCTCCCTCAAGGATTTACCAAGAAGTGGCCGGAAACCCGGCTTCAGCAACCCCGATTTGGACCAAAAAGTTGTGGATTATATTCAACGGAACAAATCTGCCTCTACTCGCGATCTAGCCAAGAAGTTCAGGACCAGCATCGGAATGATTCAACGAATCAAGCGCAGGAATGACTTGAAGACGTACAAAAAGCAGAAAGTGCCCAAACAAACTCCGGAACAAAAAGTCTCGTGCCAAAACCAGGGCTCGAAAGCTGTACAGCTGCATTTTGGACAATGTCGACCAGTGCATTTTGATGGATGACGAAACATACGTTAAAGAAGATTCAAGAACGCTACCGGGGCCGCAGTTTTATACTAAATCTGTTGGGGAACGTGTGCCAACCGCAGATACGACTGTTGCGATGGAGAAATTCGGTCAGAAGGTGCTCATTTGGCAAGCTATTTGCACATGTGGCTTGCGTTCTTCAATTTCTATACAAAAGGAACTATAAATGCTGAGATTTATCAAAAGGAATGTTTGAAGAACAGGTTGCTACCATTGTATAGAAAGCACCAGTCCCCTCCTCTCTTCTGGCCAGATTTGGCATCGGCACATTACGCCAAATCCACTCTACAGTGGCTGACGGAGAATAACATCAAGTTCGTAGAAAAAGACATCAACCCACCAAACTGTCCCCAGTTGCGACCGATCGAACGCTATTGGGCAATAGTCAAGCGTATATTTAAGAAGGATGGTACAGTGTCCCAAAAACATGACCGATTTTAAGAAAAAATTGGGCAGCGGCATCAGGAAGTGCACAAAGGTCACTGTGCAGAATTTGATGGCAGGTGTCAAATCAAAGGTACGGGCATTCTACAGAAATGAACATGATGACTAGTTTTTCCGTTTGGATCTTTTGTAAACATGTTAAGCTATAATAAACTGAAATAGTATGTTAATTTTAACCATGTTTTCATGCCTATTTTATTATTTGGAAGTTTATAACTACTTTTCGATACACTCCTTAATGTATCCCGTCTTCTGAAATATATTTAAAATAACTTATCGACACTTGCCGCATATGAAATAATAAATTCCTCGTAAAAACATCAGATTGCAACTTTGGAACAGCTTTGTAAAAACATTTAGTGTAATTCAAAATACTTTGACTGTAAAAAATTAAAGATAATTGATGAAAGTCCTGAACTATGCATACTGTAATGTTTCAATGAGATTTCGAAAAAAATGTGCACTACAGTTAGCAGTCGAGTTTGGTTTCCGAATCGATCAGATTCAGTCGGCTTCTGTAATGCGCACTCTGCACGACTCCGCAGTGACAAGTGTCAAATTGAGCTGCTCAACTCGACTTTTGGTAATTGATCCCTATAGTCATATTACAATATTATAAGAATATCAGCGGTACTATTCTTGAGTTCAAATGATGATTATTGCATGATCAGTTGTGATGAGAGGTCTCCACCGTACATATGAGTGAGTAAAGTTCGATGGGACAGCCTCAGCACAATTATAGTCAAAGTACAGTATCCTCTAGAATATCCACAGTACTCCAAAACATTCTTGAGTACAGATGTTGATGTTTTGTATAGCCAACAAGGCGTTTTTGTGAGGTCTTCGCCGTGACTTATGAGTTGATAAAGCTCCACGAGACATCATTGGACTATTATAGTCAGTGCTGTAAAAGTCATTTCTGAGCAATTGGATAAATTTACCAATCAACTTCGTGCAACATCTGAATTCATGAATAAAGTGTAGGATAAAATTGAAGCCCTTGACAAATTCTACAACTTTGGCTAACAGTGCATTGCCCAAATTGGTATATAGAAAGTGTTATATTCATTGTTATATTCAAATGATATTCATTGATGAATATCTTTTGAACATCAGATATTGCGCTATCACGTCTTAGGTTTACCAGTTAGAGCAATACATTCTGAATCAAGTTTATGAAACTTATCACAGCACATTTTTTCATAAGTCTTATTGTGAAAATCCGCTTCTGGAATGAGCTGTTGACAATTCTGTGCATTGGGTTGAAATGACTATTTACAGCACTGATTATAGTCATATTGCAGTAGCCTCAGAATATTTACAGCACTCCAAAGTATTCTTGATGTTAGATGTTGATGTTTTGTATGATGAACAAGGCAATTAACCATGTCATTGCACAATAATTGTCATATTACAGTATTCTCATAATATCTATGGTATTCCAAGCTGTTCTTGAGTTCAGATGTTGAGGATTTGCGTGATCAACAAGGGGATTTACGAGATCTCCATTGTATTTGGATTGCCTGTGAGTGTATTTTTTTTTTTTGGCCAAAGAGATAAAACACTATTTTTTTTACGGAGCTCTGTTCTGTTCTACAAAATTCTACAAAACTTGGTTCTACGGTTTGGTTTTTAGAATTTCCTGAGCTATTCTCCCCGAATCTTCATGTAAGCTCTCTTTACATCAATCAGATTTTCAAGGAAACAACACTCAATAGCATGAATGACGTCGTTTTCAGAGATTCCAACTCACCCTGTTACAACTAGCCATCAGGTAGAACATTCCCTTCCGGTGTGATTCCGGTGTGATGGTGGGTACCCTTTCATCATCATCATCGTCATAATCATCATCAATAGTATTTTGCACTCCTACCAAATCTTAATTCGAAATTCTTGAAAATTTGAAGAAGATTTTTACTAATTGATTGATACAAAATTGGTAACTAATTCTAAAATCAGGTTATCATTGTTTGATCACTAAATACGTAACCAATCAGATTGAATTAACATCCAAAACAACAAAACGGGGAACAAATAGATACTTGTTGACTAGTGTAGGCAAATGCAAGAAAACTTCATCTCATCCTTCTGCACTTCACCGTAGATTGTACGCAGTCTCTTCCGTTCCCAGCGTGTTGGTTCTTTAGGAGCATAGTCCATTTTTTTTAAGATCGTAGAAAGTTACCAGCAAATCTATGTCTTGTATACCAAAGTAGTTCACACCACTATCTGAAACATCAGGTGCCGGTTTGTCGACATTATTAACTTCCATAGCCCTCACTTTGGCAACACTGATGATGATGAAGAAGATTCTACGTGCAGCTAGAGCGTGAATACGATTGCTGCCCAAACCCATGACATCTAGATCATTTATGGGGATTCAACGCTCTGGTTGGCCAGAAGGTGGAGTAGAAACCGGTGATTGGACATTGCAGTGCTGACCAACGACAGCGGCTTTAGAATTATTGACTTCATCGCCTCCAAAAACATGGCCGTACGTGAAATTTCTTTCAGAAAAACTTTCTATATCTGTACACCTGGAGTTTACCCAACCAAATAGAATCATTAACTGACCCCGTTTTGATAGATGGTTGGCACTTCACAGATTTAACCGGCGTCAGAACCTATCGAGATGCCAAAATCGATTCGGACCACTATCTAGCGACGGTTAAGACGTGCCTAAAATTCTCTTTAGCGAACAACTTTTAGTACAGACGTCTAAATATATACAGCGCACTTGAAGCAAACTGACGTCACCGCAGGCTACGTAGAATCTCTCAAAGCTGCGCTATTGAAATAGAGCGAGTCTCGAGGCCTCGAGGAACACTGCGAAAACAGCTATCAGCGCTGTAGCAGAGAAGGTCTTAGGCTACGGGGAACGAAACCGACAGAACGAGTGGTTAAAGACGAGAAATGTCAGCATGCGTTGAAAGAGAAGAACGCAGCGCAGGCACTTATGCTGCGTCAAACTATCTGTCAGAGTATAGAACTCTTCCAGTAGTGAAACAAAGGCCTCCAAGAGTAGGACTGTGAGTAGTTCGAACAGCTGCGCGCTCACATGAAGCGTGAAAGTTTTACCAAAAACTCAATGCATCTCGGAGACGCTTTGTGCCATGAGCGGAAATGTTTTCGGATATGAATGGGAGTGATTCTTACGGATTGAGAGCTGAGCGAAAGGTGGAGGCAGGACTTCGATGAACATCTGAATGAGCACAAGAAAAGGACCACAACAGCAAAGAAAGTGAAATCGGCGACGCAGCAAGTTACGGAGATGTGCCATTCCTGACGATAGATGAAGTAAAGGATGTCATCAAGCAGCTGAAGAATTACAAATTGTATGGAAGGTCTGGCATCGGAGCAGTACTTATCAAGATGGGCCAAGGGAGTAAGTTGGTTAATTGAAGCTGGGAGCGACGTTGTATCCGAGCTTTGGGATACCGAGACAGCTGCTGGGAGTGGACGGATGGTGTTATCTGCCCCAGCTACAAGCAAGGTGGCAGAATTGGACTATAAAAACTATCGTGAGATCACCGACCTAAAAACGGTTTATGGAGTAGTATCCAAATCATCTTCCAAAACACTAGCAAATAAGTTCGTGAGAAGTTAGGAAGCCGGTTTTCATCGAAGAACCAAATATCCCACTTTGCGACAGACCCTCTATTATCCTATTCTCCTACGCATCATCTGTTCAACGACTGCCAAGCCACATATGAAACAGTTAACCACTATGGAAGGTCATGGGCGAGAACGGCTTTCCGGGGAAGCTGATCCGACTAATTAAGGTTACGATGGATGGAACCCGATGCAGGCCTGGCTGGATTGGATTACCGAGTTCATTCCGATTACCGCGGGGAGCTTCTTCGAGGTGACAGAAAGTGTTATGAGAAGATTGCCGTTCAACATGCTGGCCACGAGTCTCAACAGATCCAGTCAATTTCTCTGCTTTGCCGATGCCGTGGACATTGTCGGCAGAACATTAAGGCAATGGCAGAGCAGCATACAAGACTAAAACGTAAAGCAGTGAAGATTGAGTTGAAGATTAATACGTCCTAAACAAAGTACATGCTGACATGCGGAATCGAGCAGTTTGACGATTGACGGAAAAAACTCCGAGGTAGTCGAAAGATTTGTCTATCTCGGCTCACTTGTTACTGCGGACAATGGTAACAGCCGTGAGATTCAGAGGTGTTCGTGCCTACTACGGACTCCGCCAGCAGCTGCGGTCAAACAGACTTAGCTTCCGTACGTAGTGTATCCTGTACAGACCGCCGATAAGACGGGTGGTTCTCGACGAGGGTTAGATGTGAACAATGCTTCAAGAGGACTTACGAGCACTCAGAGTTTTTAAGCGACGCGCGTGGCAGAATGCTGGAGAACAAAGTCTGGAAGCATTGGATTAACGCGTTAGCTAACGCAATTCGCTGGTGAGCCCAGTACTCGTAAGTTATTCAAATCTAGACGCATCTTACGCATATGGCGAGAATGCCGGATAACTATCTTGCGAGACTAGTGTTCGATGGGAATCCGTTTGGCACAAGACGATGAGGGGCACAATAAGCAAGATGGTTGGACCAAGTGGAGCAAGAACTAGAGAAACGAGAACGTTGAAGGCATACAGGGTGTCTCACAATAGGTGTCACTAAAACAAAACGGGATTCTTGCTTCAGTAGCAGTCATAAAAAATTGACAAGAGTCATTCATTTTACAATTAGAACACATGATCTGAAATTTTGTAAATGATTAATACCTATTGCTTAGCCCCAGTTTTTGTTTAAATTATGAAATTATTTTCTGAAAAAAATTCCAATCAATTGATGCAAATAAATCAATTAAGCAAATAACGTTCAAAAGATGACCTTTTTTTTTTTATTTCTTTATTATAGTGGCTTTCAGCCTCCTGGGCTGGTTCGCCACTACAAAGATGACCTCTTTCCATGACGCTCCCAATTTTAGTTCTCCCAATTTGCACCATCATATATGGGGCGAAACGGGAAAGATGGTCAAACCAGATGGAGCAAGATCCAAGGAGTAGGAGAACATTGAAGGGATATTGTGTATCAAGTAATGTTGTAATGACGTTATGCCATCAAAATAGATAACAACACCCATTTGTTTACGAAGAATGTTATCCTACATAATAAAAACTTCACAGCCATTTTCGAAATTTCAAACAAGTTCAGACGAATAACACGCTGAAAATCTTAGAAATATCAATGCTCTAAAAACCAGAACATTATATACTGTGTTTTGACTACTACAAAGAATGCACTTCTGTCAGATGGTATGAGTTCTAAGATGCCTTGGATTGCACTTACGGCTCATGTTTGTATCTTCAATGCTAGTAAACGCTAATGGATCGGCTCAAAATCCACCTACTAGGCATTTGGGCTGCTCATTCATGTTATGCCATGTTATATATTAAATTTGTAATTTAAATTAACAAAACACTCAATTTCATGAAGATTAATTGAGATGTCAGGATTCTGAAATAGAGTCTTAAAAAACTCTAAGGGTTGAAAAAATAGTACAATGTTCAGCCTTTCTACGGTATAAGACAAGGTTCTGCTTTCAAGCGCAACAATTTAATCATCTATCATATCATGAAATTGGGCTTCTGGGCCCTTACAGCCCTGTATAAACGCTTCTATAGCTGCGGCACGTTGATTAGTTGTTTTTAGAATCTCCACGCTCTATTCTTGACACTTATCGCTTATCAACTATAGGCACGTTCAGTCTATTTGAAAACATTATAATTTAGGTACTTGCTCCATCGCAACATTGTTGATAGGGGAAGAAAAGGGTAAAACAATTGATACAACCTTGTTACACTGCACCATAAACCATCCGGCTAAGTACACGATTTCCGAATTCTGACTGAAGCAAGCGATATTAATAGGCCTCCAGCGAGAAGGGAAACGATCCTATTCGGGAGGGCTGCAGTTCAGAGGGCGTGCCATCCCATCGTCGGAATAGGAAGCACGGGGCGTGAAATGAACTGAATTTACAGCACCATTCAAGTGTAATAAGTATCATTAACGTCGATATGAATTCTCAATTTGTGGATAATCCGGATCGCTGAGCTCGCAAAGTGAACCCCGAACGAGGATGGATGCATGGGAAGGTCGTAAATTTCGGTAGTTGGAGTCGGGGCGCTATTCCGTTTCATTGTTAGTGCATACCAAGCAGTGCAGTTTGTGCTGTGAAGGTCTATGATGGGATATCAGACCAACATTGAATTTGAATCAAGATTTCCCTTCGTTTCATTGTATAAGTTAAGTGTCGTTCAGTTGGTGTTGTTTCGTATCCGGCTTGCAGGATTCCAACATTCATTAGTCTCCAAGCTCTAATTGCCGAATTGGATTCTAACAAGTTTACGTTCATTGTTCGACATCGCCCCTGGAGAATGGAATAAAGTTTTGGAATTTGTATTAAAGTAGTGTCACTGGTGGAGTCAGTGGGGGACTAGGCAATATGGGTTGGTGTGAACTGGTACTAGAATGTTTATTTTGAATGAGTTTGAGCTGTTTAGTGGAATACCTGTAGACGGAAACGCGTACATGTCAAGATAAGCAAAAGGAAGTTGGATTTTGATGTATTGAATACTATCGAATTGAAATAAAACCCTTTACATTCAAACCGGATGTTGGGGGAATCCAATTACCTTCGATGGATAGCTCAGCAGTAGGCAGTAGTGGAGAATCCTTTCCCCAACATCGAAGGGTGGGTTAATGGTCTTCAACCAACGATGAAGTTCTTCTCATGCACTCCAAAATAATACGGCATTTCTTGTCGATGGAATACAGCATATCTGGTATGCACACGATCATCGGAGGAAAGAACATCGACAGGAAACGTGACCGAAAATTCCAGCAGAAGCTGAAGCACAAAACCGAGAGAAATGTGGTGAAATCCTTCCGTACCTTGGGCCAAGAAGTCAGTGTCAGCAGACAAAAAGCAGACCTCCAGTTCATGGACATCAACATGAAGAGACCAGGGTCCAAACCAGCCGTTTTGGTGCAATAGCCAACAACCCAAAATCAGCGGCAGAAGACATCGGTCAAGGAGATTTTTCCAACGAAACGAGATATGTTGGTGATAGACGATGGAACATACACCAAAAAACTCAAATCAGGTTACTGAGAACCCGATTAGAGTTTTTAATTTAAAGGTTGCCACAGCTGCCATTAACATTCATACTATTTTTAGCTTGATAGTTTGACAATTGTGAAAGTTACGCCTAATTGATAACATTTTGAGTGTACTGATGTTGTGCAGTTTTCAAAATAGAATTGAATCTGCAACAACGAGTTTGTACTAATTTTGGCTCTAAAAACGGTTTCAAAAGAGTGACGACATTGCAAATGTTAGAACTGTGTTTTGGCAACGATATTCTGAAGATAATAAATAGTTTACCAATGGCCCCAACGTTTCAAAAGTGCCCGTGAATCCGTGAACGATGGTAAAGAAGTGGTTAGTCATCTACATCGAAAACCGACGAAAAAATCAACAAAAGAAACGAAAATTTCAACAACAAAACGGAAAAATCAACAAAGAATGGATGACCGGTGACCGCAAATTGAACACTCGAAAGATGTCAGAGGAGTTAGAATTTGCTTTTGGATCGGTTCAAGACATTTTGGACAATGATTTGGAACCCAGACGTCTCGCTGCCAAGCTGGTAGCGAAATACCTGAATTTCATAATTTTTCAGGACTTCCAAGGTCAAATCTGCACACTACCAAAATGTCATGTAAATTTCTGTCCCCTGAGAACGACACATAGAAGCGTCCTTTAGCACATAAGAATGAGTTGAAAGAGATGAGAAAATGAATTTAAACAAACACGTATTTCGTCGAATTGCGTATGTGTCAGTTTCAGGAAACATAATTTTACCTGAAATCTTTCTATTCGTTCTCCGACTTTTTACAAACATGAATAACGTCTCGTGTACAATTCATAAATTCTTAGTGTGTGTTTCAACGTTCATCAAACGGATGATTACTGCCGATATATCGTGAATTTATGAGTATGACATGCAATCCAGACATCAAGCAAGTGAATGGCTTTTATCGAATGAGTTGCGACTGAGAAAACTACGTCGTTTCAGACGAAGAAGAAAGGGTGTTGTGTATCATGAATTTCTTCGACAAGACCAAACCGTCAACAAAGAGTATTATTTGGGCGTTATGAGACGTTTGCGTGAAACTGGCTCTGTGCGCAAACAACTCGTGAATCAAATGGCCATACCACAAATCAAATTTATAATATATTTCGAGGATTGAATTAGCCGCTGGCATATTTCAGTGCGTTGCAGACAATAGGGAGTATGGGGAGAGGATAGCGACGAGGTCAAGTCTATTTCTCACACCAAGTCCCCCCTGTGGCTGACCATCAGTGAAAAATTAATGACGGAGTCACTGCACTATTTCTTGGGACTTGCTCTGCATGGGAAAGTTGACTTTCTCAAATACCTGCCAGACGTGGCCGCCTAGATCTGAAAGCACCATGCCAGATGTTGTGATTTGCTCAGATTTCTCATCAGCCCAATACGCTAAGAGGACGTTGGAAAAGATGGACCTTCTTTCTTGTTTTTTGACGTATGCCTACGTCTTTGTTTTCTATATTGGGGTGCAATTTAGAAAAAACCGTCAAGAAAAGTGTCAGGTTTTGAGCGTTAGTATCTCAGTCATTTTAAAAAAACATATTTTCAAAAATTTTGCACCTGTAGATCAGAAATATATCCACGCATTAACTTAAAAAGAGAACAATGATGATTTCGAACCACGTACGTTTGAAAAAATCATAAATGTTAAGCCTTGTCTAAAATATATATTCACCCCTTCAGGCCTGAGGGATACATGATCAAGAAGGAAAATGGCTGTTTAAAATCACAGACTGAATGAAAGTGTACACTGTCTTCGGAAAATGTGCTTAACATAAAAAAAACGTCAAAAACTGAAAAAAATAAGTTTAAGGTCTAATTGACGACTTAGAACATTCTGAATATGAAGATGTTTAGTTGGAAAAAGTTAAGCAAAGCGACGTTGTGCAATGAAACATTAATGGTGGAATATCTTGGAAGATCAACAGCAGGGTTGCGGCTTATCATTTTTGACTCATATTCATTTACCAATATCTCCTCTTCATAGGGTCGATTTGATAACAGTGACGTATGATGAACTTAGAAAAGTGCATGAGTAGACCTACAACTTTGTGTGACAGTACATTGCTCTAACTCATCGCTCTATCATCGCGAAGATCACTGCGAATATACGCTCTTATTCCTCAGATGTAAGAGATAGAGCTATGTATTGTTAGACTCGGTTGTGGAGTCTACTTCAAACACCATAAGTTCATCATACATTATATTTTGAAATTGAGCTTCTGAGAAGAGCTATCGGAAAATGAATATGGATAAGTCAAAAATGATAAGCCGCAACCTTGATCAACAGACATTATAAGATAATCTTCAATGTTATCCAAACAATCCTGAAATTCAAAACTGAGCAATTACAGCTGTAATTGTTGCATTCTGGACCCAAAAAAGTAACAATATGTATTTGACCAATTTAATTGTGTCTTCTGGAAGATATAATGAGATACCTTGGGATGTTCAAGGTCACCAAAACTGCCCTTGAGTTCTATGAAAGGTGAATCTTCTGTAATGTCACCAGTCATCGTTGAATATCCAAGTTCATAAAACTTGACTTAAAGTTCAGAACTTGAGATATACAGTACACATTGTAGCCTCTTAAGTTATACAAAACTTTGTTAGCTATTCAAACATATTCATTGAATGTTCTGAAATAGTTATCAAAGTTTTGAGAAACAAGATAATCTTGTAAGACAGTCAAAACATAAGGTCTACAACTGTAATAGTCGCTTTATGGGCTACACAATGTTAATTTAGTTTGTTCGGCATGAATATCCCAAGATTATCCCATGATGTCTGTTGGTCTTCCAGAGCATTAATTGAATATGTTTGAATATACTTCAGAACAGTTTGAACGACCTAGCACATCTTAAAAACAATATATCGTACTTTTATCAATCACTTTTATGTATTGAAGACCAATTTAATCAAAACACGCTGTGGTTTAGTTTGTCAGTATCACGTGAACAAGTTCTCCTGATGAGAATTCGAGAGATTTACAAGGCTAACCTCAACAAAAAGTATGTTTGTAAGATCGAGGTTTGTTTGATATCGTTTTCTAGGTGATGTTTTTATTTAAGTATGATTAAGTCATCGTTTTAAAAATATCGCACGTGTTTCATTGAGAAATTGAAGTGTTTAGGAAGTGTTTGTTGAAATTATGGAGTAGGCACTTTATTATGCCGATGACTGTAGGTTTGGGAGGATCAAAGCATCGGTAATCAAAATTTGAAAAAAAAAAAAATTCCCTGAAGGACTCCGGTTTTGATCCCGAATATGTAGTTTTTTTATTGTATGGATGCGAATCAAGCCTCTCTACAACTATGTTCATCTTCAGCTAATAAACCTAATTTCCAAATAATGTTTCAATGGCTCTTGAATTAAGAAGTACAAGTATACCCCGATTACATATGACTAATAGTGCTAGGAAAGTTATAGAACATGTTAAAAATCTCTTGACGCCTAACAGAAAAGAGCAATCGAATCACTTCTGAAAGCGAGGAAGAGAATGAAGTTAGCAAAAACTAGAAGTTAGACAACATGGTTCAGAGAAAACATAAACATAAGAAGACAAGATTATTAAATGGAAATTAGAGAGCATAGTTAATGAAAAGAAAGTGTTCAAATTTTACAACGAATTGAAGGATTTTGAAGTAGGAGAAAGAATAAAGAGGTCGTATAAATACTTTAGACAGTTTACTAACAGAAAAGGGCCAAAGAAACCGTTAATAGCTATGAACAAATGAGTGGAAGGATTAGAATAAGGGGAAGGCGAGTTAATTAAAATCAGAAATGATAATGAAGAACTTAATGAAAATTAAGGATATAATTGGTGGATCAGTAAATTGTAAAGTAGCAGGACTGGATAGAGTTAAAAACGAATATATCAAATATGGTGACGGAGGAAGCATAGAAAAGCTATATCAACTGATAAAAAAAGTATGGATTACCAACAAAATGCCAGATCAATGGAAACAGTCAGTGCGATCAAATATCGATACCAAAAAAAGGAGCAAAAAAACATCAGAATTCAGGTGAATATCACTAAATAACATACCATAGTAGCACACTTGGTTGAGATAACATTAATATGACTTTCTAAGTCAAAATCAAGTTACTACAACTAATTATGATCGTATACCCAAAATAAAAAAGCAAGATTTTAATGCAATTTCGCATGATTTGTTTTCATTTCTCGTAATGGATCGTAACTTGGGGAAAAAATGCAACATTGGTCGTGGGCAAAAAAGCAACACATCATTCGCTTAAAAAAATTCAATGTGAGTGTGAGGTTGTGCAGTTGATAAGTAGTAGTAAATTCAGTGGTTCACAAAAAAAAGACGTCGATCCGTAACTGAGATTCGAACCGCAGTCTTCAGCGTGGCACGTCTTCATTGTAACCATCCAGCCACCATTACAAGTTGAGGTGAACGAAATAAAAGCCCTGCAGTTGCTTCGGCTGTCGAGGCACTCAACGTTACAACAATGAAGCAAATGTCGGTCGCACACACTTACATGGCTTTGTTTATTTCATAAAACGCATGGTGACGCATGGTGATGAGAGGGAGATGGGAGTGTGATGACAAGTGAAAATAAAAATAGAACACTTGAATAGCAACAGTGGCAAATGGCGTTGCTGCATTCTGTGTCATTGTCTCACCCATATTGAGAAGTTGTTGACGGTTGAATAAAAACCCAACGGTTGAATCAGAATTATGCGGATTTCTCAAGATATGATTGCAAAAACTGCAATTGCATTTTTGCTACAATTTCAAGTTTTGGGTTTAGTGTGCTGCTTGGGTAGGATACAAAATATACGCAAGATGGTTAGTGCAAAGACTGAGAAATTATGCAGGTGAACCAGGATTTTATCAAATAGCGTTCACACACAACAGATCAACGGACGACCAGATATGTTTTGCAAAAAGATGGAATTGCAAGAAAATTGGATTAGTGGTAGCACAGTTATTCTCATGCCAGTGGACATAAAAAGGCATTCAATTTAGTGGATATATGTTCGGTAAGTAACTTTTCGTGTTCGATCATATAAAATTATTAAATAGGAGAAGAAGAAAAAATGACACTTAAAATTACACAGGAGGAACAAATATAAGATGAACTCAACGTACCGAGACATATTATAAATAGAATCCTAAAAGCGATGTCTGCAAAATGAACAAATGTGCTATGGGTAGGAGTAAGAACCAAAAAACGAACCAAAACAAAAGGAATTAAACAAGGGTACGCCGTACGTTTTTACATTGATAATGCAAAAAGTGCTTATAGAAATGAAAAATCAATACCCAAAAATTTATTTGTTGAAAAATTACTACCGGCCATTTGCAGATGACATACTTATGATAGCAGAAAAATAGAAGAAATAGAAAAAATAGTCAAGTGATTGAAGAATGAACTGATGAAAGTGGAACTAGAAACTAATGTCAGTAAAAGCCAGGTTTTAGGTTTTAGAGCCACAAAATGAAAGGAATATTATAAAAACTGTGAGAATAAATGAAAAAGAATACAAAATAGTGAATAATATGAAATATCTAGGAACATACTAAACAGAGACGCTAGATAGACCACAAACCACTAGAAAGAGGTACTTGCAAGCTGTAGGTAGTAGTAAGTTCATAATAGAATTTCTAAAAAGATAAAAACCAACATGGGAATTAGCTAAACTGATTTAAGAGACAGTTACTTTGTCAGCTATAACAGATGGTTTAAAATCTGCATCACTTATAAAAAGGAATAGAAAATCAATTAGTTAAAATGGAACGCGAAAGGAGTAAAGGAGATGCTGTAGGGATAAACCTAGAGGAATACTTAAATTGTCAAGGCTGTTAGACGGAAAAACAGCAGTTAACAAGATAAGAGTAATGAGGACTAGTTACTGGGGTTGCATATAAAAAAGGCAAACTGGGCATCCATTGAGAGTTGCCTTGAAAATGAAGTATGGAAGAAAAAAATAGGTAGGCCGGCAAAGACTTGGAATTATTCGATCAAGGAAGATAAAAAATAAGAAACCAGGGTTAATAGAAGAAAACTTGATAGAATTGGCAAGAGACAAAAAAAGTTAAATGAAAAGGCAGAAGAGATCTATAAATATGAAAGAAGTGAAGATGAATCAGAATCAGGAATAGAAGACTAGTTCAACAGTGCGAGGAAGATAAATAAAAGTACGTAAGCAAACATTCTTTGTTTAAATGTTGATTGAAAAAATAGTAATAGAAATAATTATAAAATCAATCCTTAAAATGAAATAATATTGTATGTGTATTATTGCGTGTGCGTATATGTTGAAAGAAAAGGAAGAGTTGAGAAAATAATAGTAACAAAAGAATGACGAAAACAAGATTAAAGTGTAACGTGCTAATGTTAAAACAAATTGCAAATTAGGTTAGTATTTTAGAAAAATTCGTATTGGATGCGCTTAGTGTTGCATAAATACGATTGTGGAATACCTGTTTTAAGTACATTTTGCAAAAAGTTTTCAGTATGTTTTTTGGTTAGATCCAAAAAGATATTGTGTATACCTGGAATGTGTATGAGCTCGCTAAGCATAATTGAAAACAATATAAAAACAGATTCAGATTTCGCCCCGCACAATCCCCACCCATCAAGTCCTTACTCCGCCCATGATCAATTGAGCTTCAACAACTCACCGTAAAACGCATTTCCTCCCCTCCCCCACCCTCTTCACCTAAGCGGTCGATAAGAACAAATCTGTACGGTTCCACGGCTGGCAGGCAGGCAGGCAGGCACTCATCATTTTGCAGCAACTTCAAGAAAGCCAACACTAATTTTCCCTGCAGGTTCAGATTTCACAACAAACTTTTCCCGGGCTCGGGAGGAAAACTTTAATGACGCCGACGAAGATGGAGCATTTTCGGTGAACCTTTTCCGCCTGCTGTCTTTTCGGAGCGGAGCAAGTCGGCGATGGCGATGATAATGAGTGGGTGACTGGAGCCGGTACTTCAGTGGGTCCCACAGTCGTATAAATTGTGGATGTGGGAATTCCATTTGACGCATTGCACTGAAGAGGACACTTGCTTTAGGTTCGGTTCGAAGACGTCTGCATGTAGGTTTGCTCTTTGTGGGAACTATTCAAAGAAGTTTATCTTTGGCATGGGGAAACTTGATGGAAAGCAAATGAATCAGCGCGTATGATTTTGCAAGGGGAAACGAGAAGCGTCAGTCAATTATAGTAGCTGCAACAGCCGAAACAATTCCGGGCAAAACGAACGAAGAAACGAGAAAGTTTTCCGAAAGGCGGGCAAATCGATCGTTCAGATTGTATTTTGAAAACTCATTTCCATCTACCGTGTGAATGGAAACAATTATTAGAAAAGTTTCTTGCTCAATGTTAAAGACACAAAGACTTTTGAAGTTCCCGTTTAAATCATATATTTTAAGGCAATAAAACGGAAGACAAAGGCGCTGTTCGTAGTTAAATGAATAATAGTTATGAGGAAAGGTACTAATTAACTCAGACTCATTTGAATTTCAACAGAAATGGCAGTTCTCATCAAGAATGCAACCCATTATTTTAATGTTATGCCAGGAATGAGTTGGCGAACAAACCGAAAATGAAACATTCCCAGACAATTTGCCTTTCCAGTAAGACAAACGGATAAAAATACCTGAACAAGATGAAAATTTCAAATTTTCTCCAGTTTGTCATCTCGCATCGCGCCATGGTTCTAAATTTCAACAAAGTGAAAAAAAAAATAGTCGAACGGATGAACCACGTGCCTTTTCCCCCCATCTCTTCGGCATCATTTTCATCATCTTAATCTACGTCACAGTCGCCCGTCAACTGCAGCGTCCTGTTTGAGTCGATCGTAATTGCTTTCACTGACTGCTGTGCGGGCGTAACCGCCGTGAAAAACAGTCTTACGCAAGTAAATATTTGTAATTTCAAAGTGCCAGCCTGGATAGCACCGATGTTGATGAGGTAATGATGCTTTTTATTCGGCTGCTAAAGGTGAAAGAAAGCACTTGTCGTTGATGCCGCGAGGGCCTCTTACTTACCTATAGTTTCCAAAGTCGGACTGCTGAAAGTTGCGAATGTTCAACGTGTATTTGTCGCCCTTGGAGTACATGGACCGACGATCGGTGGGGTCCAGCAGGAAAGAGTTTTGATACCACAGCATCTGCAAATGGATGAGGTAAAGCAAAATGGAACGGGTGGTTAGTGGTGGTGGATATTTGAATGACAATGATGGCAGTTCTGCTAGGATAGGAAGTAATTGCGTGAGAAAGATTGAGAGGTCCAATTTGTTTTTCAGAATATTTGGTTTTAAGTCTCTTTAATAGTAGGCATCTGCAAACAAGGGAACAAAAACCGGTTGAATTTTATGGGAAAATAAATGGTTGTAATCTATTTTTAGCTGGACAGTGGACACCAGCAACGAAAATATTTGGAGTTTTGGGGAGTCATCAATTTATATTTCACTTTATACATATACATTTACATATACATTTTATGAAATATGCCGGGTATTTTTTACTTTTGACGCACAGACCGTTATCGCCACATCGTATTGAGAATATTTTGCCAGATCATGCAATCCAAAAGCGTAGCAATCATAGAATTCCAGTTAATCGACGAAAAAACGTTCAAACGAAGACAGCTGTGGCGATAGACAATCGAATAGGGTCTGAGATCAATTAGAAAACAAAATATAATGTTGTGATGTTGCTGATAATGTTTTTTTTTCATGTCGGATATCTTCATCACTGGGACCAATTTTTAGATCTATTTTGATACATCGCCCTTATTTTGCTTTAGATATTTTCAGCATGACGAATCACTATTGCTAGAAATGATCGCCAATGTTTGACTTGAAGCGTTGTTCCAGGGAGGTATAACACACCGAATAAATTGCATTACCATACTGGGGTTGGTTCTCCAGATCTCAGAAGGTTTTAGTAGCGCTTGGCTAAAAAACTTAAATCTTTTGTTTGAGATTGAGTGACAGTGGCATAACAAGTGTTCTGAGTCTTTTTTACCCATGTCACAAAATTGACATGAATCATCTTGAAGTTTTTCTATCAGCTTCAAGTGATTCAAGGGATAAGGGCTGTATATAAGTTTAAATATTTTTTTTTAAAGATCAAGTAACTTGCAAGTCATTGAAATGTTTGTAGTGATAACTCGAATTGATTGCTATGAAAGTGTTGTTCCAGTTTGCATCTACTTTCAAGCATTCGCAGGCATTCATCTCCATTCTTAGTGACGAAGCAGATAAACCACAAAAGGGTTCAGGTCCTACGAAATGATGAGACGATCCGAGTTTTGCTAGTTCATCAGCTTTTTCATTTCCATCAATTCCACAATGACCAGGAACCTAGTACAAATTGACTTGATTACTACAAGACAACTGTTGGAGTGATTAAACACATATCCAAACATGCTTAGAATTGCATGTTGCTGATTTTAAAGCCTTCAGACCTGGTTGACTGTCCGACATAATGCATATATTTGCATATCTATAGTTTCGGCGCAAGCATATAACAGAACATTCCAAAATTGCTTGAATTTCATCTTGGAGTTCAGTTGGCCACTTACCCATTGAAATTGATATGTTAATCCTTGGGCCAGTTACACCTGCTCCCACTTGCTTGTTCATTTTTGAACCGTCTATATAGAATACAATCGATCCTTGATGGAGGTTTGGACCACCTCCTTCTCACAAATCACGTCTAGGAGCAATAACTTGATACGAACAGTCAAAATTTTTTCTCCATCCAATTTTCGTTGTTCATTACTAAAGGATCAAATCTAACAATTTCTAGAACGATAAAATGTTCATAATTTTCTAATAATTCTAATGGTTCATTCTTGGATTTAGTCCCATTACCTACCAAATCACGAGTACTTTTTAAACAGACTTATCTGATTTTTCAAACAAAGAGGGGAATCCTACTTCCTACAAACGTTAATTTCTCAAATCTGTCTTTACTCTCACGGAAAGTAGAAAGCATCACCATCATGTTAGGGAAATGTTATTCCTTATGTTGTTGGCCCTAGTTGTCATTTAAGTGCTGAGGGTTTCAAGAATTTAACGTTTGAAACTTACTTCCTCTCTTTGTTTACAAAATCAGATACGTCTGTTTGAAAATGTACACGAGAAATGTTTTTTTAGCTATCCATAGAGCATTTTTCACTCTGTTGATTGTCTGTTCTAAATGAAAGTTCCAGTTCAGTTTACTGTCAAGGAATACTCCAACGTATTTGACTGTATTTGATAGTTCCAAGTACGTACCTTTCAATCTTAAGGCGGGATATACAGTTAGAATGATCAAACAATTCAATTTATTTTTTGCATAAAAAATTTAGTTAATTTTCCGTAGAATACGCCCCTGAAATTTTTTTTAGAAATTCGAACTCCAAGTGTTTCATTACATCGTTTTTCTAAGACACCTTTTTCGCGCGCAGCAGGTTTAAAGAGACGCTTGACCGAGAAGACCTACTTTCAACGCGTTTTTCTCAAAACAGCAATTTCGGAGTTATGCCGTTGATAACTCAAAAACTAATTATTCGATTAAGTTATAGGAGTTATACGAGAAACTTATAGGATTTCTTTATCATAGTATTACCTTCTATATGAATTCGAAAATTATGCAATATTGTATAACTAAATATGGAAAAAAGTAATAAAATGGCGGAAAAAATTTAGATTTTTTCAAAAAAGTTACGCCAAAAGTGCAATTTTTTTTTCATTTCTTTTTTCAATTCATCTACTAACTGTAAATATAATCAATGTATTTTTTTTGGGTTAGCAGGTTTCAGATCAAAACTGCGACCATGAGAGCCGGCACAAGCAAAATACAACGACTTTTTCAACGCACTCTAACGGCCGCCATTTGCTTGAAAAAAAATTGAAAAATATTTTTTTGTATACGATATTGATACACTTATAATAGAGAAAAAAATCAGTTGATTTGAGTGAAAACTTCCCCTTGAAAAATAATTTTCAAAAATTAGTTTTTTTTCTCGTTCTAACTGTATGTCCCCCCTTAAGTTTTCAATCAAATATTTTCTCCTTCGTGTAAATGGTACAATAGTAATTTAAGAAAGATGTATGTTCAAGACATCCCTATCACACCACGATGAGACGTAATTAACAGAAATTGCATTCTGTTAGAGATGGTATAGTCATGTTTACCGCGTACTATTGTGACTTTAAGATCTGCGAAGCCAATTATTTCAAACCCAATGCTTTTCAAATTTTTGAGGAGATCATCAACTATTAAAGACTAAAATAGAGGTGATGATACACCTCCTCGTGGACACCCTTTTACAGCTCTAACACTGATGGACGAGCTTCCGTGATTTTCTGATATTTGTCTTTTTGATATCATCTCGTTGATCCAATCGACAATACACTTCTGGGAACGTCCATTAACTACGTCACCCAAAAATTGACTTTTATAACACCCCCCTCCCTTGTCACGTATTTTGTACGGACCTTTTATTTTGTTTAGTAAGAATCATCACGTTTTTTCAAAACCACCCCCCTGCTGCGTGACATAATTAATGGACTTTCCTTATCAAAGTTAAGCTTCGACAGTGCTTATATTATTGAGCTATGAGATGAATTATCAAATGCTCCTAGGAACGCCGCCATTTTCTTTCCGATAAAGTTTTCTCATGTTGCTGTCGTTTTGGTTGTTTTAACGGTTAAAAAGTCAAAATTGATAACACAAACAAATGACCATTTGTTCCTGTGTCAACAAATTTGAAACTGATCCTGCCATCAGTGAGAACAAATTAAAAAATGAATTTGCTGTTCATTTTTTACCGTTGATAACAAAATGAGTATTGCACTTAATGGTCTGTCAATACAATGAAAACAAAACTACGTTTCACAAAAAAAAAGATTGCAAGCAAAATTTCAGCAAGATGAAATTTAAATCAATATATATAAAAATGTATTTGTGTCTCTCTGAACCTTATAGAATCGGCATGAAATTTTGCATGGAGGGTGTTTTGGGGTCAGAAAAGGTTCTCATGATAGTTATAGGCCCCACCCGCCTCTAGAAAGGGAGGCTTCCATGCAAACCAAAAAGAACTTTCTTCTTGAGAACTAATCACGCAAATGAAACCAAATTCAGTATGAGAGAGTTTTTGAAGGCAAAAAATGTTTCTATATTGGTTCGAGGCCCCTCCTTTCTCTAGAAAGAAGGCTCCCATACAAATTAAATACAAATTTCATCCAAAGAAGAGAACTATCCCTACTGTTACGCAAATTTATATGCAGGGGTTTTTGGGTTTAACTCTCATACAAATGAAACACAAATTTATGCTGAAATTGCTCAATAATTAATGAAACAAATGGAACCAAATTTGGCATACATAGGTTTTTAATGGCAAGAAATGTTCCAACGGTCGTTTAAAACCCCTCCCTTCATTATTAAGGGTGGGTCAAGTACAAATGAAACTCAAATTTCAACCAAACATGAGAATTCTCCCTTCTAAAGGGCGATACGGTCAAAATTTGGTCAATATCAACTTGACGTATTTCTTTCAATTTTGCATTTAAAAAACCTGAACACCCCTCATTTTGAAGGTGTGTGTGTGTAGAATGTTGCTCCTATTTTGATTTTGGAATTCACTCTTCAGTTGTCAAAATGCCGTCCAAGCAAGAAGAGCAGCGTATCAAAATTTTGCTAGCGCATCGCGAAATTCGAGCTATTCGCACGCAAAGTTGGCAAAATCGCTAAAAGTTGCCAAATCAACCGTTACAAATGTAATTAAAGTGTTTGAGGAACGTTTGTCGACAGCCAGGAAGTCTGGATCGGGGGGAAATCGAAAACCGGAAGCCGCTGAGACGACAAAGAGAGTTGCCGGTAGTTTCAAGCGAAACCCTAACCTATCTCTCCGAGATGCCGCAAATAAGATGGGTGTATCGTCTACAACCGTGCATCGAGCCAAAAAACGAGCCGGACTATCGACTTACAAGAAGGTAGTGACTCCAAATCGCGATGATAGACAAAATACGACGGCCAAAGCGCGATCCCGGAGGCTGTACACGACGATGCTGACGAAGTTTGACTGCGTGGTAATGGACGACGAAACCTACGTCAAAGCCGACTACAAGCAGCTTCCGGGACAGGAGTTTTATACGGCAAAAGGAAGGGAAAGGTAGCAGATATTTTCAAGCACACGAAACTGTCAAAGTTCGCAAAGAAATATCTGGTTTGGCAAGCCATCTGTACCTGTGGCTTAAAAAGCAGCATTTTCTTAGCTTCCGGGACTGTCAACCAAGAAATTTACGTGAAAGAGTGTTTGAATAAACGTCTGCTACCTTTCCTGAAGAAACACGGTTGTTCCGTACTGTTTTGGCCGGATTTGGCATCTTGCCATTACGGTAAAAAGGCCATGGAGTGGTACGCCGCCAACAACGTGCAGGTGGTTCCCAAGGACAAGAACCCTCCCAACACGCCAGAGCTCCGCCCAATTGAGAAATACTGGGCTATTGTCAAGCGGAACCTAAAGAAGACCAAAAAAACTGCTAAGGACGAGCAGCAGTTCAAGGCAAACTGGCTTTCTGCGGCGAAGAAGGTGGACAAGGTGGCTGTACAAAATCTGATGGCAGGGGTCAAGCGTAAGGCCCGGCAATTCGGATTTGGAAAAGCGGAAGCCTAACTGAATATTTTTCCTGAATTTTATACTAATTGAACTTGAAAAAGAAATTTAATTTGATTTTTTAAATAAACGATTTCACCGATTTACACACGTTTTCCCTTGACCAAATTTTGACCGTATCACCCTTTATTCTGAAAATGTGAAACCAGGGATTTTTGGCGCCGGAAAAGATTCTCATGATGGATCGAGACTCCTTCTCCGTCTTATAGGGAGGTTTCCGGATGAAGTCATAAAACAAAAAATTCTGCATAGTAACTAATCAAGCAAATGGAACCAAATATAGTATGTTGGGGTTTCTGAAGATAAAGTTTTTTTTTATGGTGGTTAGAGATCTCTCCCTTATCTGGAAGGGATGGCATCTAAACAAAAGAAACATAAATTTCTGCATAACTCATGAACTAATCAAACAATTGAAACCAAATTTGGCATGTGTAGGTTTTTATAGGCAAGAAATGTTTCTACGGAGGTTTGAGACCCCTCTCCTCACTGGTACGGGTGAGTTTCATACAAATCAGACACAAATGTCAACCAAACATGAGAATTATCCCTACTGTTATGGAAATTTATATTTTGGGGTTTTTGGAGCAGAGAAAGTTCTTATGATGGTACGAAGCTCCTTCCCCGTCTTGAAAGGGGGGAGGGCTCCCTTACAAATGAAATACAAATGAAATACAAGTTGCTGCAAAACTCGGGTACAAATCAATTATATGGAACCAAATTTGGCATGTGGGGAGTTCTTAGGTAGGAAAATTTCTCAGCTTCAACTTTGCCGAATGCCATTCTTTCCAATTTTTATTGATTAATTTTCTCGAGTATGGTTCCGTTAACTTATTGCCGTTCATCTGCAAGCATAGGGGCTAATTCATCTTTGGCCCGATTTGGCCAGCTGCCACTAGATTGTTCTGGAGTGGTATGCTGCCAACGAGTTCGATTTTGTCCCCAAGTCGCCCGGAATTCCGACCAATCGAAAAATATTGGGCAATTTCAAAGTAGTGACTTCGACATCCAGCAAATGCGGGCAAAATGGATGCAATGCACTGATTTTGTGTCCATCTCCACTGTGCCGGTGCTGATGGGCTCCATCAAGAGGAAGGTTCGAGATTCCGTTTAAGTTTATTTGACCTTAGGGTGTTGAAGAATCCATAGTGAGCACAACTTCCGTTTGTTATGAGTTTTCGAATTTAACTGCTGCAGTTCTTATCCGACTTAATAAATGATCCGTACAAAAACTCATCAACCCTCTCCAACCCATATATGTAGATAATGACACTTCTGCCTATGCGAACTCAATTGCGTTCAGTTCCTCTTGCCAGCAGATGCTTAGTTTTCGACGTATTCACCCTTCATCCAACCTTTTCTGCTTCACGTTTCAGCCAGGTGTACTGCTCAACATCCACCTAGAATGTTCTTTCGACTACTAGGATGCCATTCTGATTACAAAATATCAAAATACAGACATCATTCTTCAAGCACAAACCTCCAAAATGAGGAGCAGTTAGTTTTTTTTAACTTGTTTGAAAAGTTGAACAGCCCTCCCAAAGGCTACGTACCACAAGACGATATGTGAGGAGACTTGGAAGGTCAACTTCTCAAAGATGAGTGTGAGGTGGTTGAAATATGGAAGGAGTACTTTGACGACAATGTTACAGCAAACGAAGGTGACACGGTAACACACCTAGGAATACAGGATGACAGGATCTTGACTCTTCAGGAAGCTGAAATGGAAATTGATCGGTTGAAAAATAACAAAGCTTCTGGTGTTGACCAACTCCCAAGCGAGCTATGGAAATACTGTAGTGAAGCACTGGCCATGGCACTGCACTAGGTAATTACCAAGATTTTAGAGAAACAGCATTTACCGGCGCGTTTATTGGAAGATATTGTGTTTAATATTTTTAAAAAGGTTGACAAGCTGGATTGCTGCAACAATCGTGTAATCAGACAACTGAGCGCCGCGTACAAGATACTTTCCCAAATTTTATGCCATCACCTGTCATAAATTGCGAAGAAGCTCGCCAGGCATTATTATTCAAGCAGGATTCATGTGTGCCCACGCAACTACGGACCAGATTTTCACAATTCCGCAATTGCTGCAGAGATGTTACGAATACAACGTGCCCACACATCATCTTTTCATCGACTTCAAATCAGTTTAAAAACAGCTATGACAGATCATATACGAATATGGATTTCCAGAAATGGTTGATCAAAGCCAAGTACACGTCCAGCCAAGTCTCAAGTACATGCCCGAGTCCCTTCAAATCTGGGAGAGGATTACGGCAAGGTGATGGATTTGCTATTGAACATTGCATTGGAGAGTGAGAATCGCAGAGCAGGGATAGACAGGAGTTGCACGATTTTCAGGAAGTCTGTCTACTTTTTTCCTTCACCGACGTCGTTGATATCGTAGCGTGCAACTTTGAGACGACGGCGGAAATGTGCATCAGACTTAAGGCTGAAGCAAGTTGAATTTGGCTTTTGATTAATGCGTTGAAAAAAAATACATGAAGGGAAGGAGCTTTCGTGAAGACCCTGTTAGCCTCCCACCACGAGTTCAGATCGATGGTCAAAAAAATCGAGCTTGTAGAAGAGTTCGTATTTCTGGGCTTATTGATGACCGCAGATAACGACACCTGCAGAGAAATACAAATGCGCATTACGGCTACTAATCGTGGCTACTGTCAACAAAGATCGAACGAAATTCACCAACTACAAAGTTGCCAGCCCCAAAACATGGACATTGTTCGTGAAGAACCAACGCTCTCTTGGTGTCTTTGAACGGAGGGTGTTGCGTGCAGATGGAAAACGGATTGTAGAGGAGGCGGATGAACCACGAATTGCATCAGCTACTGGGAGAACCTCCCATCGTAAAGACCACTCAAATCGGTCAACTACGATTAGCGGGGCATGTCGTTGGAGAGTCAGACAAGGTGGATCGATCAAATAGAAGGCGACCTGTGGACCCTTCGCAGACAGCAAGGCTGGTGAGGTGCAGTCATGGACCGAAAAAAATGGAGACAACTTCTGTATACAGTAAGGCCACCCCAGTCTTGGTACGGAAAATAAAAGGTTTCAATGAGATTCAATCATACAGATCTCAACATCATAATACCAGCAGATTAGACCAGAATCAGATGATTTTTAATTATTTTGTTTTGAGAAAAGAAGCTCTTTTCGGGATTCATTTGAATGGATTGTCCTTGTTATAATCTTACATGATTATTTTTAATTTTTAAAAGACTTCATAAAATCATTATGTTCTGACATTCTTTTCATACCAATACCAATTTCAAGGATCTTCAATTCTAGTCGCAATGTCCATATGGATATTGATTTCAAAACCACCTCTTCCTCCTTTGTCAAACGGGAAATTTCCGGTAACCCACTTTTAGTTTTACACAATTTATTAGGGTTGCTGCTAGAGCAAATGCATAAAACATCAGCAGTGCATGAAACTCAAGTTTTAATTGGCAAAAAAAAGTTTCAAAAACCACGACTACGCCAACAAAGAAAATTATTTCAAGTTCCAGTTTTTATTATCACTCAACTAGTCATCTTCCATTGTGCGTTTTCTATTATAAAGAATGAAAAATCTGAAGCAGATTTGAACTCACTTCCATTTCTCCTACACGGCTCACGAAATTCCCACAATGGATGGGATTAAATGACAATCAAATTATATTTTAATTTAAAATCTCCGCACCGTTCTTCGTCCAGTTTCACTTTGCATAACTTTTTTTTTACACTTTTTAAGCATCTAGAGCTACACCATATAAGTAGGTACTGTCGTTCTCCGCTTTCTCAATTTACTTTTTTAAACCTTTGACCTGTGCATAATCAACGCCCCCACCGAGCAAGCTTTTCGGTGCAAACATTCCACTAACTATTCCGCAAAGTAAAATTCCGGTATCTAGTTAATTTTTGTGCTCGACGCAAAAAAAAAAGCTGTACAAGTTGGATATTCATCAGATTGAAAGATGGGAGCACACGCATCGGTACCTTGAAACAAACTCCTCTGTTGAAGCTTCCAGCTTAACGCAATGCATCGAGTTAAATAAATTTGTGCGACTCGCAAAGTTTCGTTTTCCCCCGCACATCCCGCACCCGGTCCGCTGTAGGGACCTCGACCCACTCCTCTGCCACTGGGACAAAGTTTTTAATTAATGTATGACACAGACTAACACCGAGTGAGGAAGTTCTTATTTGAGCGTTCTGGAAAAGTTCATCCTGAACAGGCTGCTTTTATTTTTTCATCGAAATTTGAAGACTGAGATGTTCGTGGGAAAACATAGTTTAAATTTGTTTGTGAAACTGTCCTCTGTCATTTCATTAAAATATTGAATTTTCGATGCGAATATCGAAACTCTATAAGAAACTATAAAGCTTGCGTGAATGAATGAGTTTTAAGCAAAATGTTATTCAATGCGAGGAAAATATATTTCCTTAATTAGCACAATGATTTTTTTCCAAACCTGTAAATGTATAGTGGTAATTGGATTTAAAAAGTAACAGTACGTTTAGAGATCCATGCGATCCAGGTTTGAGCCAAATAAGGTCCACTTACAGAAAATTGGTCAAACAGATCTACTGCTTTGCTTACAAAGTATTCTTCAGCTCCAAAGAAGCTTCCACGATTAAAAAATTTCGTGTTTACGTTTTTTCCTCTAAGCCACTACGACGTGTCACATGATTCTGGTACTCCCACTACCGTCACATCAGCCAAAATTCGAAGTATGTTCAGCTCATCATACGTAAACAGTGCGGCGGAATAGAAAGACAAAGTTTTTTCAAGACATCGTTATAGTTTCTCCTCGAGCGTCGTCCTCGTCGACGTCGTCACCTGAAGGTCTATTCAAACCAGTAACTTCCAAACATAACTTATTCACCTACTCTAGAGTGGGATCCATGCATTCACCGTATAAGGACACAACTTTTTACCACACCTACTCACAAATACATTAGCCCGAAAGCTCAAACTATTTTGCTAACCTTCTTTTAAGCGAAATTGAGGTTCAGTGGTAGCAATTTCAACTTCAAGCAAAGGTTGGCAACAACTTGATAAAAGGTTTCATCATCACATCATACTGCGTCGGAGCAACGATACTATTCACAGCTTTGGAGACACAATTGCTGCGAAATATGTTGACAAAGTTTACGTAGAGAGCAGTAAATGAGCCATACCAATTGAGTGTGCAGGTTGATGAGGGTTCATTAATGAATATAAAAAAAAAACGTTTAAATCTTGTAAACAACACTTACCTCGGAATTCACATCTCCGTGTACCGTGCACACTAAATCGATGTCGAAGCCTTCACTCGCATGCACCCAAGTTTTTTCCACGGTGATGTCAGGTGGAGCTAGGGGAGAGAAAGAGAAGAACACAGGTTTTTTTATTAGACAAATTCAATGAAACATGGAAAATTTCATTCACTCGTATGATATTTCGTAGAAGAGGTTTTTGCAAAGATGAGTCGCTTTCATTTATTCACAGTCGCATGCAAGCTTCTTAAATAAACGTCGTGTATCAACGAATCGATTAATAGAGAATCTGAATAATCTATGAAAAAGAAGATTCGTTGCATCTAAGTCTATATGCAATTATTTAAAATCATGTCTCCGGAACGACCATCCGTGAATCTAAATTTTGATTTTTATAACCCTATCAGCAGACTAGTTGCAAAGCACTTGAAGTAACTTAAATGCAGCTCAATTAAGTCACTGCAACCAATTATGTCTGTTTCGTGTTGCTTGGTTAAGCAATATTGCATGCCTATACACTAGGGATGTGCAAATCTGCTCATTTTAAAGACCTGACCAGCTCATCAGAATAAATCGATTCTTTTGAATTTTAGGAAAGAAAATACTTCACAAGTTGCTTCTAGTCTAATCGATTTGATATATGATCTGATCACTTGAAGTACAAGATTACAAGATTTACTTATTCGATTAACCAACTATAATCGAGATGTTTGATTCACTCAATGAGATTCGACATGTATTTATTTTTCAGTTAGAAAATTAACAATAGGCCTCGACTGCCTGGTTAAATTTAATATGGTTGGAAGTCGAATATAAGTGGATTTTAAATTCTTTAGTCTTGGTGCTTATATATACCAACACAGTAGAACTAGATTCGTCTATTTTGAAACTTAAGGCTGGCACACAATTGATACGATGCGGATGCGTTTGCGTGAATTTGACAGTTTTTCCATAGGTTTTTCTGTCAAATTCACGTCAACGAAACGCGAACGTATGTATTGTAGGTGACCCTTTACTCTTGTTTGCGATCCGTGAGATTGTGTTTCGCAAAGTTTACAGCCGGTTCATCGATGGAGAAAAAAAAAGAAACAAAAGCGAATCAGTTCATTTTACACAGTTCTCTTCTATTTTTCTCTTTTGCATTTTGATTTGACAGAGTCAATGAATTGTTCAGCTCACAGAAAAGTAAAGTGGACAGTAAGGACGGTGAGAGCGGGTGAGTTCGTGAGCTGCGGTTCTTTTTTAAAGAGCTGATTGTCATTTGCTTACTGTAATGAATCGATTCAATGGAACAGCAAAGGAGCGTATTGCCCATGTTAAAGAGAGCATTGTCTTCGATTTTATATCATGATTTTTATCTACTATTCGAACCTTCGGGAAAAATGTTCAGAAGGTCAAGAAACTTTCGGAAAGTGGAGAGTATGGTTCGGAATTCAGCTAATACTTTAGTGGGCATGGAATGAAAGAACTATCGATAAAGTTTATATTATGATCCCGACCACCTAGATATTTTAAAACTCTAGCAAACATATTCAGAAGTATAAGGGCTTTCGGGAGTTCACAATTTGATCACTGCGCGGCGCTAGTGTACGTGGCAAAAGAAAATTTTTGAGTGAGTTCAAATAGGGATACTAACTACCTAGAAATTTGTATTGGTCTTTAAATTTATATTCCTCAATTAGTTTGCCATCGGGATTATTCAAAACGATGAGTGAGTCAGAAATCATGAAAATATTTATCTGGTGGTTGAAAATAAAAGCAATTTTGGAAGAAAAAATGTTTAAATCTATGCTCCTGCGTATCTCTTTCTTGTTTTGGAATGGAACGGAACTGGCAGATAGCGAAAGGCGTCCAATCGTGCTGGAAAAATTATCTCACAAAATTGGTATGAATCAAGACTTCAAAGTTTACAATCACTAAGACATAGAGCGATTCACCAAAGAATCTTTTGAATGTTCGGTGAGTTAGTCCTGAAAACGTTGGAATCGCCTGAAAATGAAATCGTGAAATAGTGAAAATACTGTGTATAACACAGTAAAGACACAACACAAAAAATAAAAAACTTTAAACACTTTTTCAAACTATCATTAGTTAGCGTTAGCAAATTTCTTTAAAATCTACTAGAAAAAGCTTATCCTCTGACAGATAAGACTATTTCATTTGGAATTTGCTGACTTCTTCAGTGTTGACTTAACTACTTCCTAAGAGTCGCGCAATGGACACTGCCAAAATCTTTAAGTCGCAGACGAAATAGACCTATCTGTCGAAGGATAAACTTTTTTTAGTGGAATTCACAGGAACTTGCTTTTGCAAGTGATAGTTGGTAATATTTTTCAGGTTTTTATTATTCAAGTTATCAAGCGAAGGGGTAATTTTAATTTCCCTAGTATTCCAATAACAATCGTTCTACTAATACGCTCGTAAATTTGTTTTTAAAAAAAGTGTTTTGAAAACATTTGAAAACTGAAAATAAGTTAAGTGAATCCTGAAAAGTTTGGAATCGACTATTAAACGTTTTAAATTTAAATAAATACAACGTAAGTCAACTCAGAAGAATGTAAAATGACTAAAAAACTATGTGAATCAACAGTTTTTGAATCACATTAAATACTCAGCTTGTTAAATCTTAAATCACTTGAGAACAAATAACGGTAGATCTGAACAGTTTGCAATTACTTGAATATGAAGAAGATCTTTCCAAAAAAGCTTCAACTCACGTTAAAATTAGTCTTATAAAGTTTCAAGGAACTTGTGTAAATATGAAGTGAGTTATTGATCAACAAACTTTCAATAGGTTGTCTGTCCAAATTTAGTTGCCGTCTGTCAGAAATAACGCAGCTCAAAGATTAGACTTATTTTCCATCATCATATTAAATCGCCTAATTAATAAGTTTTAAGTCATCAAGAATTCCGCATTTACCCTGAAATACTTGAATGTGCAGAATTTAGTACTGGAAAGGTAGTAACACATCTCCATGGTTTTATGTTGAGTAAGCTTCTTTATAACCAAATTTTACTATATAAATGTATTTTCAACCATTCTTAAACGTGTGTGTTGCTTAGGTTGGAACCACTTAAAGAAGAAGAGACTCAGTCCACAAAAGAGAGGAATCACTTGAATTCGAAGATAAACATACTGAGTATTCAGGCAGGCGACCCCGTGGTTAGCATCCATACTTTTCACGCAAAAGTCACGTGTTCGAATCTCAACCCACTCTCATCCCGGACAAGTTACGAAAATTCCCAAAAGGTATTTGAGTGACTACTGCGAGGGATGAACCAGCCCAGGGCTGCAAATCTCGATAATCAAGGAATTAAAAAAACTACAATGATGACGTAGCTCTACGTAGCACTTGCATAGCCCAAAGGGTATGGTTAATACCGCATATCTTAAGTTCCGAACTCAAGGTCAGTTTTTATGAACCTGAATTTGTGTTTGAATATATATTGTCACCTTTTATCACCTAACTTTACGACTATAAATCATAATTTCAAACTCATTGATTTATTTTGATGATCTAGAACATCCCAAGATATCTCATTATATCAGGTGACCTTCCAAAAGACTCACTTAATTTGAACAAATACACTAAGGTTTTTTTTGCACGGTTTTTTTTTACACGGATTTTTTTCGGCGATAACTCCAGAGCGGAACTATTCATCGACCTTACTCAAATCACATTTTACGTTTTGGGCCAAAAGTAATCATATGCCAGTTTTCGAAAAAAATCACAAATTTTGGTGTAAATACTCAAGATTTAATAAACTGTATTTTGATCATTGCATGGAAAGGTAACATTTGCAAAAGAAAGCAATATAAAATGTTCAAGCAGGTGAATTTATCAACTCTATTTAGTCTATGTTTTACAAGGTTCCATACTAGAAGTGGAACGTATACCCCGTGCATGAAAAAAAACCTTTGTGTACACATTGTTTCTTTATTAAGTTCAAAAAGCTATAGATTTGAAGCTACAATTCAAAACCTCAAATCTACACCTGTCATAACGTCTGTTGTTTTTCTAACATATTCTATTCAATGAATATGTTTCAATACAACTAAAATATTTACCTGCACTTAGTAATTCAGAAAAAGCACCAAAAAATGAAAAAAGTGCCACTAAATTATTAAGGCCTGTGCCAACAAATAATGTGTGATCAGCATTAAAAAATTAAGAATGAGCAATAAAAGATGAGAAAAGATCTTCGGATAATCTAATTGTGACCGGTAAATCTATCAAATAAAGCAACAGCTATTAGTATATGTGCAATTAAATATGGCAGTTTTTCCGCCAAATTATGTAATTTGAGCACTAAACTATTCGCATATGTCTTTTAATTTTGTTGGATTTTCCCATAAAAACAGTAAAATGAGCAATGGATAAATAAATATCCATTGCTCATTTTTACTGTTTTTATGGGAAAATCTAACAAATTAAAAGACATATGCGAATAGTTGGTGCTCAAATTACATGATTTGGTGGAAATACTGCCATATTTAATTGCACATATACTTACTATTGCTTTATTTGACAGATTTACCGGTCACAATGTAGATTATCAGAAGATCTTTTCTCATCTTTATTGCTCATTCTAATTTTTTAATGCTGATCACGTATTTGTTGGCACGAGGCATAATAATTTAATGGCACTTTTTCATTTTTATTTAACTCAAATCTCTCTTTTAATTGATGATTAATTATGCTGCCGTTTCAATACACATCGCAGCTTTGCATAGCCTAGAAAGCCTTTGTAACAACTTTAGGTCCTATGTTCTGATCTCAGGGAGTTTTTGGATGACCTAGAACATGTCATATTGCATTATAATGTTTTTAACGTAAATAATGTTGATTGAAAATGATAAAATTTTTATTGTAACTTTGTTTTAACTAAAATGTTCTGTTAAAACTGTAAATTTTAAGTTCTGAACGCAAAGACAGATTGGATGACCTAGATCATCCCAAAATTATATTTTTATGTATTTTTGCGTTCAAAAATATACACTGTTCTTTCTTCTTAAACCATTTCAAGCTTTTTGCTTTCATAATTAGCTTGTTGCTTGTTTTCAACTTAGTGTGCTAATTGAACTTTCATAGTTATATTAATTGAGAGTTTTCCATGCCAGTTATCATTTTTGCATTAGTATGATTTTGTGACAGGTTCAATCATACCCTACACCCACGGAGTTGAGAAATTTTCCTTAACGAAAAATGCCTTGACCAGAATCGAACCCAGATATCTTCAGCATGGTGTTGCTTTGTAGCTCCGGGTTTACCGACTGAGCTAAAGAAGGACCTAAAATATTCACTGAATATACTGGAACACGTGACGTAACTTTGTATAGTCTAAAAAATCTACTGTTACTACCATAGATTCCAAGTTCTGAACTCTAGGACGGTTTGGATTACCTAGAGGATATCAAAGTTATGAAATAATGACTCTTGATCTTTCAAAAGATTCATTGAATATATTTGAATGCATATGCTCACCATGTATAGCTCAAAAACTACTGTTACAACTGTAGATCTGATGTTCTTAACTCAAGCATAGTTTGGATGACCTAGATCATCCTAGTTTATGTCATAATGTTTTTTCAAGTTCAAAAATATTCAGTGAATATGAAACTTGAAAAATTAGAAGAAAGATTAGTAACCATTTAATTCCAACTACATTTATTGCTTATCTTGACAGATCCGCGAAATGGAAGTAACTAATCTGCCTTCCCATTTTCTAGTTACAGGTATTCCACTCAAAAGCGCACACTTTCCACAGTGATTCAATAAATATGGTTTAATACGTATCGTAACATTTGTATAGCCCAAAGAGCTATAGTACTCGTATATCTTAGGCTCTGAACTCAAGGACAGTTTGAATGACCTCGAGCATCATAATGACTGTTGTCCGTCCAAAAGGTTCATTCAATATTTATGAATACATATCGTAACCTGAAACAGCCCTAAAAGCTACTGTTACAACTGTAGAACTAAAGTTTTGACTCAAGTACATTTTGGATGACCTAGAATCTCCCAGAAAGATACAAAAGTATTTAACGTTTATCAACGAGAATTTGATAATACGTACAGGGTGTCTGCAAATTATCTGCACCCATTGTATTTATACGCAAATTGGTACAGTTGTGATTTCTAATTCATTCAAAATGAAGCCGAACTAGTTGCACGCAGGTATAATTGAACTTTTTCGAAAAGGAAAAACTTTTAAAGTGATTTTAAATACCATGAATATGGCATTATCTACAGTGAGTGACGCAATAAACCGATATCAACAGCTTGAAACGCTAGATGACCGTAGGGAGAGGAAAAAACCGCACCGTTCGTACTTCATGAATACACGTGATTATCCGGCGATGAATCAAGCGAAATCACTGAAAATTTAAAAAGCTTACGTTGGAGCCATAGTTCACGACGATTTGAAGCTTAAATCATATACACTGTGCAAGAATCACGAATTGAATGACACCATGAGAGCAAATCGGTTGAGAAAAGCTAAGGTTCTTGTGTACCGCTTATCCGAGGACCGCTTTCAGTCAGTGCTGTTCCCCTATGAAAAAGTTTTCACAATCGAGCAGCATCACAACCACCAAAAAGATCGGCAGTTGCTTCCTGCTGCTTCCAAAAATCGTGGAAGTATTTCAAAGAGTCATCATCCCGCTTCTGTCATGGTTTGGGCTGGAATAACGGTTCCGACAAAACCCCTTTGATCTTCAAAGAAGTTAGAGGACAAAGCACAAACCGAAAGGAATTTAAATCATGCTTGTTAACCTGCTGTTCGTCACATCCAATTTAAAGCAGCTCAAACAAGATTATGTTTTTTATTTATGTTAGTGGAACTAATTCAGTTGTCGGTGTGATTGAGATCTGACATTTACCGTTTGAGTTTGGTTTTCAAAATTTGAATTTTACCTCCACTAAAGAAAATGTGTAATTATTTTAAGTTAAGCAAATAAATTTTGATAAAAAAAAGGTTTGTAACAGTGGTTTGCTAATTTGAATTTAAAATTAATAAACTGTGCCTTAAACTTTGAGGCATTATCAATATTATTTATTTTAGATTCAGTAAATATAAAACCTGCACTAATTTTATAATTGCCATATGTTTCCAATTGGTGTCTTAACCCTTGATTCTAATTCCACAGGAAACTATTGTATATTTCAATCAACTAATCAAATCAAAAGATTTTTAAGCGTGACAATATTCCCCGGGACTAGTTTCTCACGAAACCACTGCCCTGAATTGAACACTTCAATCTTTTTCAACGGATGTACTAAAAGCACATCTTCCGTTTCTTACGTCTCAGTATTTCAATTCAGCTTCACATAGTTCAATTTGTTTTTCCCCGTCCCCTGTTTTGCATCCACAACGGAATGTGCATCATCAATTGAATTCGAATAGAAACCCTTTTTGGCATTTCCCTCTTTTATTTTTTCCCATCTCCAATAACCAAATCCACTGACTAGTGACATATAGACAGACATACCTACTGCCAGTAGTCCGGGTGTCTGTATTAAAAAACACTAAAGGCACTCCCGATTGAGTTCCCTTCATTGGATCGAATACCGCCCGAGAGCTAGATATGGGAGAAAGAAAACCACTTCTGTTTCAACACAAAGGAAGCCCGAATCAGGGAAAAATATCTCCGTACAGCTTGAAACTGAAACGTCTTTTTCCTCACAGCATCAGTGGGAGCAGCGCCTGAATATGCTGAGGTTGGCCTTTTTTTCCCAGACCCCGAAACGATTGCAATGTGCCTGGTGCTAATGGGATCCCAAAAGCGCAGCGCAGGCAACGATGCTGCGGATTTATGCTACCAGACGACCGACGACCGACCAACGGATCCGGCTATCCTCGAACGGACGGTTTGCTCCAACATGTGTGCGAAATAGAGAACGAGTTTGCGAATTTATTTTCACTACAAATTGGGACCGATTGCGCGAGAGTCGGTGGCCTGGCCATCAGTATTGTCGTCGTCGTCGGCGTCGTCGTCGGAAAAGGATATAAAAATTTAAATAAAGGTAAACATTGCTGGTTCCAATTTGAAGCACATTTCGCTTATCTTGGCGAAAGCTACTCGCTCCGATTTTGGCTCCAAAATGCCTACGTTGGTGGTGGATGCTGAGAGAATGTTGGCCATTCGAAAACGATATTTATTTCTCGAAAGACGGGAAGCTGGGCAAGAGAAAAACACAAATCGGTGGATGGCGGAGGCGATCGAGGGAAGCTGAGGTTTGTATGCGATTGCCGAATGTGTTCGATGTTTTATGTGTAAATGATTTGGGAACGCTTTCTCCGAGGCAGGATGCCCCTTTTGCATTTCCGGAAAACGGAACAAATTTCCAATATATATGCATATTTCGATCGGCTGCAGCAGCATCGCAACGAACGTACCGAAAGTGCAAAACTCGAGAATCGAATAAAACATTAACAGGTCTGTTTGGAAAATAAATATTCCTCTCTGTGGAAACATTTGTTTTACCAGCTGCTGGGAAGTTAGGAATGTTGATTTAACCTTGCTGCTGGCTGGTGTTCCGGAAGATTTCAGGATAAAAAGAACAGCAATGTGTCAGTGCTTGAATCAGTGGAGCGACCCTTGTTTTGGAGGCATGGGTCCACATTCAAAAATCTTTGGTAAAATTATAAAGAATCATGAGGAATTTAAATATATCTGAATCCTTGTATACAATTTGATCCTACAAATACGTGTGGACACATATTGTTTCCCCATCCATGCACTTATTTTTGACGTAAATATTCGAATGAATTCAATTTCTAAGTCTGCTCACAACAAGCTAATAGTTAACAAAGATTTGTAAACTAATAATAATTAACAGCGATTTTCACAACGACAAACTCAACAGATTTTTTTTTTGAGTGTTTAGATCATTTAGAATTTAAATTTAATGTATTATGTAAACCATACTTTGAATTCCCACCCTCTTTCCCATCCGTAATTTGTAATCCCTATTAACCTCGAGACGGCCGCGAGTAATCGGCTCTATCCTCCTAACCTTAGTTTTAAGATAAATGATGTATAAAAGTATGAAAATTTGGCACTGTAAAGTTAATTCGATTGAGCCTGTACAAATAAATGATTAATAAAAAAAAACAGATTTTTTATTTATTTTATCATTCAAGTAGGTGTTACAAGTTTACTTGCCTTAGCTAGAAACGATACGCAACCTGTTGAACGTACAAAAAAGGTAATTATTTACCTAGGCCATATTAAAGGCTTTAACATATCATTAGTTACATTAATTGTTATGTTATGTATTCTCCGTGCGAGGAGTAACGATTATGATGTAGAAGGAGATGTTCGCTCATCACCATGAGGCACCAAGAGTGAACAACAATGTTTTTGGCTAGAATGAAAGATGTGAAGAGAAAGTGTTGAAAGTTCCGTCAGAGTGCGGCAGGTAGGAAAATTAACAGATGTTTTTGAAAATTGAGCGAAAGGGCATGTATCCAATGGTACTCGAACCATGGACGTCAATCTTGCCTAACATCCCACTGCGGGGTAGGTTGTAGCGACGGAACAAGTCCGCCACTTCAACAGGCAAAAATGACGCATGGAAAGACGCTACATGTACCACTGTGGCTTGTATGGTTTATTCTTAGCGATCTATTAGTGTGCACTCTGTTTACTGATGCGCACATGGGAGGGAACCTCTCCTTTTTGGGTTGTTTTGATTCGCAACGACTGACGATCACTAAAGTTTCTCGTCGTCTCCAACGTAGAGACCTCGGAGAGAAACAACTCTGACTCTCTTCACATCTTTCATTCTAGCCAAAAACATTGTTGTTCACTCTTGGTGCCTCATGGTGATGAGCGAACATCTCCTTCTACATCATAATCGTTACTCCTCGCACGGAGAATACATAACATAACAATTAATGTATTAAACCCATAAATGGTGGTAACCATTAATTATACTAGGTGGGGACCAGTATCGCATCGCTTCACGATGTTTCTCTCCGAGGTCTCTACGTTGGAGACGACGAGAAAAACTTTAGTGATCGTCAGTCGTTGCGAATCAAAACAAACCCAAAAAAGGAGAGAAGTTCCTCTCCCATGTGCGCATCAGTAAACAGAGTGCACACAATAGATCGCTAAGAATAAACTATACAAGCCACAGTGGTACATGAGCGTCTTTCCATGCGTCAATTTTTGCCTGTTGAAGTGGCGGACTTGTTCCGTCGCTACAACCTACCCCGCAGTGGGATGTTAGGCAAAGATTGACGTCCATGGTTCGAGTACCATTGGATACATGCCCTTTCGCTCAATTTTCAAAAACATCTGTTAATTTTCCTACCTGCCGCACTCTGACGGACCTTTGAACACTTTCTCTTCACATCTTTCATTCTAGCCAAAAACATTGTTGTTCACTCTTGGTGCCTCATGGTGATGAGCGAACATCTCCTTCTACATCATATCATTAGTGTTGGACACTCCAGTGCTCAGGCGCTTTTTGTGTACGGGCTGGAAGTTGAGATCTACCTATAAACGTTTAGCCGTGGATCGCTGATCGAACAATTTGAGCTCGGGAGTCCGCTAAGGCCCGCCTTACGAGATAGTTATACGGAAGGGAGTGAAGATCGTTTCACTCGACGGTCGCCAACAATCCGTCGCATTATCCGTCGAATACTATACCAGGCCTTTTCCCTAACTATAGAAGTCTCCTTTAACTCCGCTTGGTCATTCGGTCCCGAGCACGTCGTCTATCGCAGGAAGCGATTTCAGCAGCGATAGCGGTCAAGATTCGACTCCACCATCGTCATCGAGATAGGAGATTCGATCGCCATCTGCATCATCGTCGCTACCTGATCCGGAGACAACAACAGATGAATACATAATTTCGATCTTGATAACCCTTGGCCTTGGTATTCAAGAGCTCAGATTAAGAGGTAAAATACCTAAGCAAAATACCTAAGAATTGCAAGCAAAATATCTCTCGAATAACAAAACTTGTTATTTTGGATACCTAGGAATACCTTAGATGTACTATTTTGGTATTGGCTTACCTCAATTTGGTATTCGCGTAACAATGTGAGAGCAGTTTTATGGTATTATCCTCAGGTATTTTACCTCTTAGTCTGAGCTTCTAAATACCACGGCCAGTTATCAAGCTATTCGTTCCTGCTCGGGTATCTACGACGCCGGTATCGCATAAGCAAGTCATCGAGAACTCGCCAAAAAAAATCCTGCGGAGGTATGTGGAAACTAGGTTTCATGGCCATGATTGTTTCTCAACAAATGTTCCGTCCAACTCGTATTAATAGTGAGTGAACGAGAAATAAACTAATTAGGTGATGTTATGGTTTGAACTTCTGAGTTGAAATATATTTCGTTTTGGACAGTTCCGATAGAATTGACCCTACCTAAAATCCGTTTTCTATTTTACATTCCGTTGAGTTTTCATTATCAGACTTCTCATCTTCCGTTTCGGTTAAGGTTATTCAAATTGAGCGAGTTTATGTCGAATTGGTTACTTTAGTACGGTAGAGGGAACCACGCAAAATTTATTGCACTTTGATTGTTGTTTTTTGTATTCTCCTTTGCGCGGAGTAACGATCTTTGATGAAATTTGTCAGAAGCAGATAATTTCTCATCTCCATGCGAAGCTCTAGGAGTGGACGGTAATTTATTGCTAGAACGAATAGAAATGAAGAGAAAAGTGTATTGACAGTTCCGTATCGGGCAACGGCAGGCTTTGAAATTGAATGATACAAGTTTGAAAACGAGCGGAGGGCATTGAACGGTTGTATCCGATCAGGCACATAACCCTTTACCATACTACCCAATGCAGGGAAGGCAAAGGGGAGGATACCCCTTTGACTGGTAAAAGGTTATGCAACCGATCGGGCTCTTTTACGAGGGGAGAACAGTGCAAAATGCACTGGTGGGGTAGAATGAACCACTCAATAAAAATGTTTAAATGCTGGACAGTCGAGTTATTAGTACGAGACACTGAAGAAGTCTGCACATTGTAGACGAAATACGCGTATCTGTCGAAGATAAGCAACGGTAATTGGAATTAAATGGAGATTACTAATTTTTCTTCTAATTTATAGTTAAAAAATTAAATGTTTTTGAATAGCGTTTTAAAATTGTTTCAATGATATGAAACAAATGTTTTCACTAAATAACTAAATATTTTGTCATTTTAAGGCAGTAAATACCGAAAAAGAAATGATTGCACTATCGTACCGTATACCAATCAAATGAGCTGGACGAGAAAGGAAAATGGGCGTGTGTGCGTGTGTGTGTGTGTGTGTGTGTGTGTGTGTGTGTGTGTGTGTGTGTTTTTAGAAGCTTTCGGCAATTACTGGACCGAATTCAACACAACAATCGCCTAATGAGTGGTTTTTTGGCCCATGGAACGCAATTGAGCAGTTTTGGAATCGATCAACTGGTTCCGAAAATATCGGCGGGACATGAGTGAAGGTTGCAAGAAACACCCCTCAACCACCATGCGATACCCCAAATCAAATGGGCATACAATAATGAGTTCATTGGTTGTCATTCCAACAGTCTAAGACCACATTGCTTAACTGTGGTTTCTAACTTGACATAACTCTCTCATGCAACACATAAAATCACATCAGCTTTCGAAAACAAGATCAATGATAACAATTGAGTGCCTAGGATCAAATAACCCACTTTTTGTCATGTTTCGGTACCGCATTGGAAACATCTTGAACACATGAAATCAAAACGAAAAGGGTATGATCTAACTACAGATGGATAAGTTCAGGGTTTTTGTTTATTTCAAGGATACAAAAAAAGAACATGTTGTAGATGTTATCATTTATTTCAAGTTAATTTTAAGAAACAAAATCCATTTTCTCGGATAGGATAAGAAAAGTCAATTGTACACTGTCAGTGAGTTTTGTTATGTACTAGCAACCTTTTCAAGAATGTTAAACCGTATTTGAAGCAAACTAAACTGCGTATTTAACGGCAATCCGTTCTCTTCTACGTACCTCAAAATCAAATTCAATTCTTATTGCTTATATCTGCTTCATGAGAAACTCTAGAATCTTGATTAAAGTTAGCAGTATCATCGAAAAACTTATTTTTTCATCGATTGTTGGTAACGTCGAATTATTCCCGGTGTATGTGCTGTTGTCATTATCAAGGTTAAGAACACTCTCCACTATATCATAATCCTATATAATTTCGAAATATTCGTCTTTTTCTTCATGAGTTAGAGGCTCGAGAGTTTTCTGAGAAATGCTTCGCAATTTATCCTGGACTATAGGTAATGGCAAGTCATCTTCATCATCGATATCTACCGGTTCCAGGATTTCCTTATTGCATCCCCTGGAACGCAATCCCATGCGTGAGCCACTCAAAACAAAGCATCTTTATGGTGATATTTTTAACATTTTCGTGGAATTCTCCGGCTCGGGTCATCATCTTTTGCATACGAGTTTTTCGGTAGTTCGCTTTGCCCATATGTATTATATTCTGGACCTTGGGTTGAACAAGTTGAACGTGTTAGGAGATAGAAATTTGGTCCAGATTTTTCCCATCTATGGTTTGTAATTCTCTGCCATTGAAATAGACAGAACAATTATCAAGAACTATCAGGACCCTAATAGGCCGATTAAATTCTTCTAAAAATCTGGTGACGCTAGACACAGATATTCCAGAAACAACCATTGTTTAAACAAAAATCTTGGCATCCAACCATTATTAGAAACCGAGTAAGAAATTTGCCAAACATACTTCAGTGTCCTGGGTTTTTTGAGATTTACCAATTAACATTAATGGAACCTTCAACAATCCATCCACGTTGGAGCATGGCATGAGTTCAACTCATTCTCTTGATACCTACCGACCCGGAGCACAGGAAGCATCTTTATCGACGAAAGTGGTAATTGGAGTGTCCTTAAAGTACAGGCCACTTTCATCCGCGTTGACAATATATCCCATCCCGGTGACAGTTGCTTTTTTTTCCATTTTTGTAGTTTTTTTTTTCGAAAATTTGTTGACGTAATCTTCTACAGCCGCAACATTTATCGACAGTTTCTCTCCAATGATTTTGAAAATCAAATGTTATGTCTTTGGATGAACTCATGGATGTACCCACGCTTTGCTAGATAAGCGCAAAAGCAGTACGATGTATGGCCAGTTATTTTCAATAAAAGTAATACATTTACCGATTGGTCCTTCTGACTGCACTGCTGTTTCTTTGCTTGATCGAGATGGAATGTAATGCTTTGCAATTACCTCTCTGGTGTTCATCCCATTTTCGATATCTTGCATGAACCGTAACGATTGCAATGGCACCTTTTTGTCGCTTCAGTCCACTAGTTTGTGTTTTTCCCATTTTTAACTCTCAAAACTAATCTACTTGGTACCAGTAAAACAGAAATAAGCACAACGAGACGCAACGCAATTAAGACCAAGTCCTAAGTAAGGCCTTTACAAATATTGAATAAAAATTATGTCCTGCAACTTGTGTAAAGGGTAAAAATCTAAGCTCATGACTGTACGTACTATCGAATCAAAATGTAAGTACTATCGAGGTAAAATGTACCTACTATCGAGTGTACATACTATCGAGGTATACCTGTAGTATCAAAAGTTCACTATAATTCCACTTATTTTCAAAATATTTAGACAAAACTTTGGAAAACTAAAAGTAGGGCAACACGCATCGTGGCGTTATATACGTCTACACGCTTTGGAGAACGTTCCCAGTGGAACGGTTAAGTGTGAGAAATCAATTTGGGTATAATCATGTTACCCTACAGTTGGGTATAAATAACTTACTTCTGGTAAATTTTATCCCAAGGGTAAGTAATTTTAACCCAATGGTAGGCAAACATAATTTTACCCAATACTGGCTTCCCACATTAACTGCTCCGTTGGGTAATTTTTTCTAAGCGTGTATGTAATGAGGAGTTGGCAACATGTCGCAACATTCTGCTATCTTTATCCTATACTCCATTGGCTGCTTGATTACCAAACAGAGCTAAAAGGATGTGTTGCGAACCTACTTACTTTATAACCTCTAATGAGTAACTTTTTATAGCCGTGTTTTTATCTTTTACAAGCTATTCCAACATTGTGGTGCATCATATACCAGTTTTGTGGTGCGACTTACTCCAATTTTGAGGTGCATATTGAGCATTGAAACAGGCGTTTTACCCTATTGTTGTCTTGGGATCAAATTGGAAAAGGTTTAAAAAATCAAGGAAAATCATCGTTTTGAATTTAAGTCACATTTGATCTACAACGACAACATCGTAATAAACCATTCTCAACCATTTCTTCCTAATTTTCAGCTTCCATTTCCTAGTTATTCACGATGTTGCTTAAACGGTGCGTTTTGTACCATCCTCCCCAACCTATTGCTTTTATATGGTTTCGTGCGATTTGTCCCTCTCCCAATAGTGCCTAACATGTGTGAGAAATTATCTCCCACTGTTGGGTTTAGTTTTAGCATGTACCAACTATTTCACACATTTGTCTTTCTCGTCATACTATTACTTATAGATCTTGGAGAGACACGAGGGTGAGTGGTGCCCATAATGGAAATAATTAAAATCCTACAATGGTCGTGGTTTTCTACTCCCATATACAATAGGGTGGCTCAACATGATCATTTTTTCAGAACAGCTCTTTTTTGGATCCATTTGGGGTCCCATGTAAAATTTGGGGACGATTTGTTGTAGCCCTGCTTCCAGCATTGCGTTTGAAATTTGTATGGAAATTAGTATGGGAAAACATCCTTTTTTGAATTTTCATTACTAGAGACCTCAGTTTAGCATGAAACCTTTAACTAATCAGTTAAAAGTATAGTCCAGGATGTGCCTAACAACTTTGTCGAAAGATAAGCGGCGCTAAAACGTTTCTTTAAAAAGTTATAGGTGTTCAAAGATCGATGGTTCGAATTAATTGCTAAAAATGATTTGTTCTGCCAACACTGCCGGTGTATCAAGGGAAGCCAGATTTCAATCCGCAATAACTTTGGCGTTTCTTGCCTTGTCGATTTGGAATGTTCAGATGAACTACTCAATAAACATTTGCACAGCTTTATGGGTGTATTTGGAGATGCCCCCACCATGCCAACCCGCCCCCTCTCCTTCAATTCATAGTAATGGAAATACTGTTTCAAACTGAAATAACTTTAGTGTTTCGTATCTTGTCGAGTTGGTTTATTTAGATATGTTATTTAAAAACATTTGCTCTATCTCATATGCCCAGTTGTTGAAGGAGGGGGCATACTATATCTCTCCACCCTCAACTTCGGAGTTTCTCATCTAATGGAGTTGGTACGTTCGGATGGAGCTATTCAAAAGCATTTGCTCAATTTATTTTTGTAATTGAAGAAGAGGTACATACTGATTCCTCCCCCTCAATAATATCGATGGAAGTAAAGTTACAGATTGAAATAATTTCAGTGTTTTTTAACCAGTTCGTTTATTTGGAAGGCTCAATTGCGTTAGCGTTACGGAGCCGACAATCATAGTCTGTGGTTTAACAAGATTAACTTAATACTACGTGTAGTAGGAATGGACCGATTACTCGCGGTATACTCGAGGTTAAGGGTAATATTTCTCAGGGAAGGATCAAGTGAGGAGCTTGGGAGGGAGTTATTCTTGTCTCATCAGAGAGTTGTCGCCAGTACTTTTGTGTTATGCAGGGTTTGCTTTTAGTGTTTGATCGTCTTGGTGACCATTGGGCGACTATAAGATTCATCTGCGTTGAGGGAGGACAGGGGCAAAACAAACACAAACTACTAAAAATAAGAAAATACTAAGTGCACCCTCGAACTTTTGCCTCTCTTTTACGAACGAGGTTGAACAACTAATGAAAAGTTTCTATCATGTTGTTTCCCACATTTCATGTATCTTGCTATACTGCCGTTCTACTTATAATTGTCCCATGTTACTTTCCACAAAACAGCCAAAACTCAGATCAATTTGTCCCACGGAAAACGTGATGACATCAGGGAACATTATTAGTGGCTGGAAAAATCCTTCCAATCATATATTTCGTCATGAACTATAAATAGGACATACCAGAATTCATTTTGTTCCATAAAACTACTGAAAATCTTGTCTAACAAAGTATTTCTAATAAAAGTGGCACAAATTGACCAGAGTTTTGATTATTTTGTGGATAGTACCATCACGTGGGACAATTATGCGTAGAAAGGCAGTATAGGTTTTTTTTATATTTGATGGAGAGCAAAAATCGCTTAGATATTATTAAAAATACAACACTGCTCCCTGACGCAAATTACGTCATACAAGGTTCAATTCCATCACCACACATTGAAACGGCATTTAAATCACTTCGGCATACAGATGCAGATAGAAAAAACGGTTTCGTTTAGAGCGCTTCTTTTGTTTTAGAGAAGAATGAATGCAAACATTCATGCTATGCGTTCATATAGGTCTGGTTTTGTACCAAACGTATGATTGATTTGTTTGTATCGAAATCATTGACATCAGCCTATAAGACTGATCAATTTTTAAATAGCTCATCCGAATTTACCGAATCTATTAGATGAGAAACTCCGGAGATGGTGGTGGAGGGAATATAGTGGAGGGTATATAGTATAGTAAAGTACGTTTCCATACTAATTTCCATACAAATTTCAAACGCAATGCGGGAAGCCGGTTTACAACCGATCGTTACCAAATTTTACACAGTTGTTTGGGACCCCAAATGGATCCAAAAAAGAGCTGTTCTGGTTTCATGTGGTCAAGTTTACGTTTTTTTCATATAAACGGTGAGCCACCCTAATATACAATGTATGCACACATGCGCACATATAGCGTAATTTATTATAAAGATTGTTTTTGCCCGCGTTCTGAAAATTTTGGTTTCATCTTGCGCAAACTTTAGCAAATACGGTTCTGGGAGGCCAGAGTCCTGGAATGTTTGAAAGGCCGCCAGCCAAGGGTTGCGTACTTAGCTGGTAGTGCAGCCTGGGCACTGTTGTCCTTCTGACTTCAGCTAGATTGAGGAGGTGCGTGCCGAGCGTCTGTCCACCAAGGAGGTGCGGCTCAAACAGCGTCTGTCCTGGCATCCAGTGGTCGATTATAGAACGCTGTATCGCATCAACTATACATTAGGTAGCAGTCGCACCTAGGCGATGTTGATAGCATTCTGAAATCTTACCCTACCAGAAAAATAGTATTCTTTATACGGTACATAATTTCAGATCATCCCTGGAATTCCCAAGTTTTGTATAGAAGAGGCAAATAGGTGCATTTCATGACGCAGAAAATTAAATCTATGGTAGGCTTTTGAAAATTACGGAATCTGTGGTTGGCTTTTGCTCTTATTACTGAATGTAATTTTCATTTCTGGTTTCCAAATGGACTTTTTACCAATTCTGAGCTGATCTAATTTATGCAGCGTTGTATTCCATTTGGCAAGTGTTTGATTTTACAGTTCAATCTTCGTCATTGCTTCATTATAACTTACAATATCAATATATTTGGATAAATCGTTTTATTGATTTTACTTCATAGATGATTTGAACGTTACTTATTGTTTTTTTTTGCCAATTTGTCTTTAACTGGCTTCGAATAAATCTTCCCTTTTCTAGTAGCTATTAAGAGAGCAATAATAAAAGCGGACTGCTGTCATAAAATCTGCATCAAGCAGCAAATAGTGACCATGGCAACAGTAAATTAAAAAGTATAAATGTTAGTTTTGTAAAAATTGAACAGAATAAAGAAACTTTTTCAGGATACCTCAAATCAAGATTTTGGTGCAATGCTGCTATCGCCGAAAACGAACGAAACCGTGCTTAAGCGTGGACGCACAGAATTCTACACACTAACAATTTACAACATTTCTTGCATTTTAGGTTCAACTGACGAATGAAGATCATTTATAACAGATACAAAAACTTGTAGTATTTTTTATTTACATTAATGTATACACAATAATATAAATATTTCATGGGAATGGGAGGGACAATCAGGGCGCCCGATTGAAGCACTCTGGATGGGGAGAGTGGGAATGCCAACTCCCCATTGCTAACAGTTTGTGAATAGAGGGCGGGCTCTTCTCCCCACCCATTGGGGCATCCTCATGTTAGACAGCTTGCTCTTTTGACCAATTGTTCAATCTTGTTTTGAGAAAAAAAACCCCTATTGCTCCAGGACGAGATTAATGAGTTTACCATTTCAATGGATGTTTCGGATATTTCAGGGGACAATATCTCGGAAATGTGGCCTTATATGACAATTTAGATAGCATATTAGAAATCAGTGGCCCCAAATTATTTGTAAATAGATAATTAAGCTAAATAAAATCCATTTTTAGACTTTTTTCCGCTTTTTGTATGGAATGAAATCACTGTGCATTGAGATGGTCAAGACGGCGGTGATGGAAATTTCAGATAATTTCATCACAGCTTGTAAATGAGTTATTGTTTGTATCATATTCAATCTTATACAACTTGAAACCCTATTATTTGTTCTTTGAAATAAAAAGTTTAGCGTTGTTTTAATGGCCTTAAATTTTTTCTGGTGTTTTTAAATGCAATCGCATTTTTCCTAAATCTTGATGGGTAAAGTGTGTGAGCAGTGGCAATTCTGAAATATACGTCTCTCTCTTTGATTAGGGCAATAAAAGCTCTGAAACTAACGCGATATTTTTCCTTTCTCGCACATTTGGCTATCATTTCGAAAACGCCACACTATCCGTGCTACTTGAACCTTCCCAGCATGCTGTGGTCAACCATCTGCAGCTTAGTTCCTGAAAGGAACTACAGGGACCGAGGATTTGGTAGAGGTCGCAACCATAAGCAGCAACTGATACCTGAAATAGCCTAGCCTGAATAGCCTAAAGTAGCCTAGCCCCTTCTTAACGATAATGTGACACATTAACCTCGAGCTAGCCACGAGTAATTGACAACCCATCTTACAAAAATCGAAAAATAAAACATTGTTAATAACAATTTTGATTATCGGCTCCACAAAGTGTTGCAAACACCTGAGCCTAACAAATAAACGAACTGATCAATTAAAAATTAGTTTAGTTATAGCGACACTAAAGTATTATCCTGTTGTGAAACAAATCCCAACAATTCGCATTCATATCACTCCTTCATTGCTACTATCAAACCAAACAATTTCAACACCGAAGAAAATTATGGCATCCCCAAATTGTGAGTAATTTCTTAATCACTCTAATAAACATCAGAAATTGTATGCATACTCTTGTACACATTCTTAATGCCCGAGTTACCTCCGGAAGATTCTCGACCAGTCCCATTCAATCTCAGTCAAGTCATTATTAATAATTCATAACCTCTCGGCAAAGGGCAAACTCCAAAGAAGAAGTTGAAAAACCACTGGAATCAATTCCTTAACACGGTCCAACATTGCCATCAGCACTACTTCCGACCAGCTGTGGAGCAAGCATGGACTCGCGACATCCAACGATAGTGCCTAGGTTATGGTCTGTTTGTTCAATGAAACCCCTCCTGCCATCCCTGTCGCAGCCGCTGCCAGCCCCGGGGTGAATAAATAGTTATGCTGTAGTATGCAGAAGCAAAAAATACTTACAGAGCACCGTTACTTCCATGTCGGCGTGCACCGCTTCCCGGACGCCGTTGTCCGCCGTGCATTGGTAAATTCCGGCGTGGTGCCGATCGACACGTTCCAGTATCAGCGTTGGACTCTCCGACAGATGGGATGCACCAGCGAATGAGTCCTGAGAAAAAAAAATAGAGAAGGAAGAAAGCAAAAGGCAGAATGTGATATGGTTGTGCACACATACATACATACACACACAAAAGGATCGAATGTTTGCTCATTCGGGTTGTTGATGGTTGGTTGGAGGGGTACTATTATGCAAGTGGCCCACTTCTGACTGCTCTGGCTTCGAAAAGGATTCAAGAGACTCTCGATGGACGATTGAATGTGTACTAAATGCGATTAAATGTTTGTGGAGCAGCTCTCTCTCTTCTTCAGTTCGATAGTTATTTTCGCTGGAAACCGACACATAGCTCCAGTCTGCAACCAGGAATAAACTGATGGAAGAAAATCTATGTACATACATCCCACTTGTGATGAAGATTGATTGTTGAAACAAAAGCATCTCTGGGTGATTACTTGTCTCGGTTGCGTTTCCTTGGTTACGATCCTTCCTGAAGCTTACAGTGGCTGGGGTGGTTCCTTATCTGGAGGAATCTTGGGTTTCTACAAACATTGACGACGAACATTGAGTCGATCTACCCTGATCCTGGAGCTTTACGTCAACCAAAACGAGGGAGAAAGCATAAAAGTGTCTGATGAGGATTTCCCTTCTACTTTGATTGGCTTTCTCAGGGCGAAAGCTGGCTAAAGTCTACCTCCATTAGTGCGCTTTTCAGCACAGAGCGGAAGAATATGTGGATTTTTCCCTCTGATGTTGCATTCTGTGAACCCGAGCCGGCTGCTCCTCAGAGGATGGTTTGCCGAAGAATGAAACTGTGGGAATTGATACCATCAAAGGAAATGCGACGGAATGTGTTTGTGCGATGGGTGAGTGTCGTCGGTACGTATGTGGGTAGCTTACGTAGGTCTGTGAGAACGGAAGTAAGTTTGTGAGAGCCTGCTATGAAGAGTACTTGACGCCCTACTCGTGTTCCATGGAGCAGTAAGGGGGAGGTGTGCGCTGTCTCCATCAAAGGCTTGACTGTTGGGAAAGTGAACCCAATTTTACTCACATGTGTAATCGATTGTCAAATCATAGTTAGTCGAATTGAATTATGGTGGAAAGCGAAGACATGAGCGCGCCGGCGTTCTCCCTACGAAATTTTCTGACTATGGTTCGAAGAGCTCAATCCAATCACCATAAGCACTGTCCTGATTTCGAGGAATAATAAATCTGCCTTGCATCAACGAGGTTCAATTAAGACGAGTCTTAGAGTTCAGTCCTTCAGTCTTAATATCCTTTGTGTTTTCACACAGTTCCGGAGTGAGGGGCTAATCATTTAAGCAAATTTTATATTGAGTTGATAAATTTCCGGAGCAATTTATTTTGAAGAAAGGTTCGCTGATTTCTTTATTCCATAATTTTATAATTA